>JALIGW010000001.1:290218361-290410861 GCA_023053685.1 Diadophis punctatus similis
GTATGTTAATATACTACTAGAAATCTCCTATTTGTATTAACTAGGGGAAATGGTGCATTACAAGGAAACTATTTTTAAACCAAATGAGCTGATTTACAGAAAGTTACCAAAATTTGGGACCCATGACTCCCATGGAATTGAAATTTGGCAAATTTTACCAAACATTTTAGAAAAATAAAAATTATCACGGATTATTTTATGACATAATACAAAATGTCATAAAACATTTCATGTGATCAACTCCTGATGTTTGACTGTGCCTTAGAATTCAATATGGGGTATTTTCTAAGTAGATTTGAATATCTCCCTGAATTTTTAAAAACCTTTCCAGTAAAGGCAGTACATTAGAAGCTCTGCCATTATTGAAGGCATTGAAAAATCTGATTAAAAAATATACCTGAAACAATGACCCAAAGGATCAGTGGTTGTCTCATCTTTCTTAACAATGTTCTGTTCCATTAAGAATAAAATCCCACCCTCATTAAATGATGGTAATTCAAGTTTCAGCATTTTCCAAATACAAAAGAGAGCTTTAATTTAGAAATAAAAAAGAAAGATGACAAGATGGTGGCAGTGATGGTATGGTTGAAGTCTATATTATCTGTATTATAGATTCAAGAGGAGAACAAAAAAATATGCATCCAAAGTTGTTCTTCCTAGCTTATGCATGGATCCCTGTATCTAGCAAAATGATATGTTCAATACTATCCATGACATAGTTTATATGAGAAAAACAATAAAATATTAACGTATAAAGTCATAACAAACCTCCTTAAGCACAACAGCCTTTTGTTCATAAAGGCAAAATGACCAAGAGATTTCTTGGGGAGGGAATTAAAGAAGACTTTCATATATACGAATTTACCTAATTTCACGTAAGAGTGATATATAAGCAGAGCTGCTGATGGCTATCTTAGCCGGCTAACAGCTTACATCGAAACAGATAAACTTTAGGCAGCAGGACCTTAAAGACTATAGGGCTTGAGAGGCAACACTTTAAAACAGCGGTTTTCAACCTGGGGATCGCAACCCCTTTGGGGGTCGAACAACCCTTTCACAGGGGTCGGGAGACTTCGCCCGGATGCCGCCATTTGGGTTCTTTTACCCTCTGCGCATGCGCAGAACGCTTTGCGCATGCGCAGAGGGTAAAAGAACTCAAATGGTGAAGGTTGCGGCAGCGGGCGTGGTGGCGGGTCGAGTCGCGGGTCGCAGCATTAGGAAGGTTGAGAACCACTGCTTTAAAATGAACTCAGAATGAGGTTGACAGACAGTATAAAAGATGCAAGATGGAGAAATATGGGTTCTGATTTCTGACTTTTAGGTACCAATTCATTTTGAATTTGAGCACTAGACAGATTTTAAAAGTAGCCCTATGAAGAATGAAGTATTGTAAGCTATATAGTTTGTGATCATCAAATGTAGCAATGACTGTGGACCTAACAAGGATCAAAAGCATATTAAACACATTCTTCAGAAAGAAAACTATTAATTGCTGCTAAAATGAACCTCCACATTCAGAGGTAGCAGTGTCGGGGACAAAACTGGTTGCAATGAATGAATTACTGATGAGGTTCCTACAAGAGTTTGGTGGATCAGTGGACCCTTGGTCTGATCTTGGATTCTTTTTAAGTCACATTTCTCAGTCATGGTTAGGTATCAGGATACATGGGTAAGAAAGATAGGAAAATATTGGGTGGAGATGTTTAAAAATAAAAGGAGAATATAAGAAGCATGCAAAGTATGGCTTCTGAATTTCATTCCAGTTTCTTTACCCAGGGTTGAGTGTAGGCTTAAGCAACCTAGACAGTTGCGTATGATACCAAAGTTTGACACTGACACTGATTTACCAGCAACAGCCTTAGGAGGCATCTCCATTTTTTACTCTTTAACAAAGTAACATGACTTGTGTGTGCACTTTTTCTTAACAGATTATTTGCATACATATGTATGCCTATGAGGATGTAATCAGGGTGATAAGTGTGTTTGTTGGTTATTACTTCAATTGTAGCCAATTCTAAGGGTCCCCCATCCCCCCTCTCTCTGTGTCTCTGTGTCTCTGTGTCTCTGTGTCTCTGTGTCTGTGTCTGTCTCTGTCTCTGTCTCTGTCTCTGTCTCTGTCTCTGTCTCTGTCTCTGTCTCTCTCTCTCTCTCTCTCTCTCTCTCTCTCTCTCTCTCTGTATTTGCAGGTACTCCTGTTTCATACTTTCAGCTCATAGGCTTCAGCTTTTGCAGCCCATTTTTATAGGAACCACATTTTTTTGTATACAACCAAAGGAGAGAACATGAGGACATACAGTAATTAAACATGTGGAGGGAAGGGTGTGGAAAGCAAGTTATTTTATTTATCCTTTGTGGGGTCCTCTGTCCTTCTCAGTCACCTTCAAACTGCTTTTAAAGGATTAAGGAGTGAAAACGGTGATAGTATGGAAGTGACTTGAGCTTGCCCTGTCCTTTTGTGTGCTGAATATTAAGTGGGAACAAATAGTGAAATTTCCCTAGGACACAGCTCATGTACCAGTCTAAAAAAGATGAGATGTCAATGGTATAATACATGCTTTGCATATGAAAATCCCCAGATTCCCAATATAAGAAAGTACCAAGGACCTCACAATCCCCAGAATCTGTGTTTCCAAGAGCCAATGTGGGATAGTGATAAAGGTGTTGGACTGGCGCTGCCCCCCTTAGCCAATGGTGAGCTCACTATGTGGTTTGGGGCCAGTTGCTCTCTCTCAAAGGCCAACCTATCTCATGAGGTTGCGGTTGTGGAGAAAAATGGGAACAGGGAAAATTATGCACATGGTCTTTCTGAACAAAAGGCAGAAATACATCTAAATAATAAATATCTGGGTAGAGCTAATTGAAATCCCCTTTCATCTCTCTCTTCTCCATCCTGACAAGGATGGAGACATTTTGCAATTAAAGGAATCAGTTAATTCAGTCTGGATTAATCCAGTGTGCCTGGAATCCAACTGTATATTGGACAATAATACGATTGAACGGGTCCAGAGGTATTTCACGAGGAGAGCACTCCACTCCTCTATTCACAACAGTATTCCCCAGGCCATCAGACTTGAAATTTTGGGCTTGGACAATCTGGAACTGCGCCGCCTGCGGTCTGATCTAAGCACAGTACACAAAATTGTCTGCTACAATATCCTACCTGTCAACGACTTATTCAGCTTCAACCGCAATAATACACAAGCAAACAATCAATACAAACTCAAGGTAAACTGCTCCAAACTCGATTGCAGAAAATACGATTTCAGCAATGGTCAACGCCTGGAATGCTCTACCTGACTCCATTGTTACATCCTCAAACCCTCACAGCTTCAATCTTAAACTGTCTACTGTGGACCTCACCCCATTCCTAAGAGGTCCATAAAGGGGGCGTGCATAAGCGCACCAGTGTGCCTACCATCCCTGTCTTACTGTCCCCATTTATTTGTATTCATTTCCTTTGTTCATGTCCACGTTCACATTTATACCTGCTATCTTATACATGTTTGACAAACTAATAAATAAAATAAAATAAATAAATTCCTAGGTTGCTTCTGGTTTACAGAAAGAAAAGCAGAAAGACTCCTCCAGCAAATCTGATCATTTTGCAGCCTCAGCATTATCCGGGATGGGGGTGGGGGGGGGAGGAGCAGGAACTATCTGTAAACCACACTGAGATGGAACGTATACCTGAAATAAAAGTGACTGGATCATGACATATCATGGCAATGGATTTGCATGCTAAAGATCCTGAGGCTAATATCTGGGATCTTAAGATCAGACTAAAGACAATTGCATTATTCAAAACTCTGGAGAGTGGCTGTAGACCATTAGAAAGAATACTGAGCTAGAGGGGCCAATTGTCTCTCTCAGGTTATGGCAAGTTCTTCTGTAACTACAAGAAGACAACATCTGCCCTTGTTCAACTTATGCTATTGGTGGCAGCCAGACTGAGTTTCATGACTACCTTTAAAGATACCACATTGAAAAGAGACTGTCACGGCTATGCGGCCATGTTAAAAGCCATGGCATTGCTTTTTAGTGAACATATGGGAAATTATGAATAAGTGAGGCTAATGTGTCTTCTTTGTCATGTAGTGAATATTGTCAGTTGTATGTCTATGCAGGGTAATGCACCCCTATCCTAATATACTTTCGATACCATTGACCATGGTATCCTTCTGCATCGTCTCGGCGAGTTGGGAGTGGGAGGCACCGTTTTGCGGTGGTTCTCCTCTTATCTCGCCGACAGGATGCAGTCGGTGTTAACAGGAGGGCAGAGATCGTCTCCTAGGCCCCTGACATGCGGGGTGCCTCAGGGTTCGGTCCTCTCGCCCATCTTGTTTAACATTTACATGAAACCGCTGGGGGAGATCTCCGTAGACACGGGGTGAGTTTTCACCAGTATGCTGACGACACCCAGCTGTACATTACCACCCCGTCTCAATTCAGCGAGGCAGTTGATGTAATGTGCCGGTGCCTGGACGACGTTAGGACCTGGATGGGGAGGAACAGACTCAGACTCAACCCTGACAAGACTGAGTGGCTCTGGATATTGCCTCCTAAGGACTATGACAACTGTCCCTCCTTGGTTCTTGAGGGAGGAAAATTAACTCCCTCAGAACAGGTCCGCAATTTGGGGGTCCTCCTAGATCCACAGCTAAAATTAGATCAACATCTTACAGCTGTGGCTAGGGGGGCTTTTGCACAGGTTTGCCTGGTGCAACAATTGCGGCCATACTTGGAGAAGGAGGCTCTACTCATGGTCACTCACTCCCTTGTCACCTCCCGTTTGGACTACTACAATGCGCTCTACATGGGGCTACCCTTGAAGAGTATTCAGAGACTTCAGTTGGTGCAAAATGAGGCTGCGCGTGCTGTGGTGGGTGTGCCAAGATACACCCACCTATACTCCGCCAGCTGCATTGGCTGCCCATCGGTCTCTGGGTACAATTCAAGGTGTTGATCATCATCTTTAAAGCCCTTCATGGCTTAGGACCAGGTTACCTTCGAGACCGCATTCTGCCTCACACTTCCCTCTGACCAGTTAGGGCCCACAGAGCGGGTCTCCTCCAGGTCCCATCAGCCAAACAATGCCGGCTGGCGGGTCCTAGGGGGGAGGGCCTTCTCTGTGGGGGCCCCATGCTCTGGAACCAACTTCCCTCAGAGAGCCGAACCATCCTCACCCTTCTGGCCTTCCAAAAAGCTGTCAAGACATGGCTCTTCCTGCAGGCAGAGGGTTGAGACTAGTTCCATCTGAGCTCTCCCCCGGTATGTTTGGTGGTGAACTTTTTAAAAACTTTTTAAATTCTTTTAACATTGTTTTTAATCATTGTTTATTGTTCAGTGTTCTTGCTCAATGTTGTACGCCGCCCTGAGTCCCTTGGGAGTAGGGCGGCATAGAAGAACCAAATAATAAATAAATAATAAATAAATAAATATTATGGTACATTCCAATACAAGCAGGACACGTGATGTGACCTTATGCGCATGTGTGCATTCCTGATTCTCCATTATTCTCTTGTGGTTTGGCTCTGACCGGGAGCGGTCGCATTTAATTAGCAAGAATGTAATTATTCAGAATTTATTGTTTTTGTACCAAAATAAATATTTTCTATTAGACTTTTAACTTCGGCTTTATTTCTAAATGTCTGAGTTCTGAGCGAAAGATCAACATAACCTCTATGGAGATTTATTCTCCTTAACATTCTTCATCACTGGGTTAGGGCCAGTCACATGCTGCAGCTCTCAGTAGCTGAGCTTTGAAACAAACCAAGACGGCAGGTTATTATGAACTTTGAGAACTGCTACAAAAAAAAAAAATCTTGTGAAATGCAGCAAATTTAGGGGGTAAGATTGAGGACCTCACAACCTTTGTTAAGAAGGTAAACTGTGGCCTTCAGGGTTGTTGCCGGTGCAGTTAATGGTGAAAGTGGTGACAGACAAGCAATTTGATTTGTTCTTACTCCAGCAGAGTCTGCAGTATAACCTAATTGTTTTAGGTTGATCTCTCTCTCACTCTTTCTCTACAAATCTTTCTTGAAACAAACTATTTCAAAAATGTCAGCACAAGTGTGAAAGAGAATAGAGTGATACCCTGATATTGAAACAAAAAGGGAAAGTTGTCAAGAGCTGCCAAGACTGAAACCATGAATCTGCAGCTGACTTGTGTAGCGAACTGAAAGGGTTATGGACTTGAGTATATCCTACTCTTCTGCTGCACTTTTTCTCAATGTTTTCCATTTTCTGACTGTATTGATGTTCCAAGATGAGAAAATATAAAGGCAGCATAATTTTGCTGTGTGGGGAAGCCAAAAGGTTGTGCCTCCACAATAACATCTAAAATTGTTTAAGTGAGGACACAGAGATTGTCAATGGCCTTCTACTGAGTTTCATAGCTGTGTAATCTGAAACTTTGAATGAGTAATTTCAAGAGTTTGTTCTTTAAGCAATCCATAGTGGTATCATTTATTAATGTACAGTCAAGAGTGAAGATTTACTAAACAAAAGACTGTACCAATGTGCCCCTGAAAGAAAATGTGGATAACAATTTTAGAAACAGCCACAAGCCATAAAAATGATGCACATCGTCATATTCTGCCGGTTCGGACCAGTATTCTGCCGGTTCGGACCAGTTCGGGAGAACCGGTAGCACTGACTGCGGGTCGGCCCGCCCACGCGCCCGGAAATAATGCTTTCCTCTTTAGCCACATTTTTGTGGCTGGGTGCATGCGTGGAAGGCGCACATGCAAGTAAAGAGCATGTGCAGGAGCCTGTGTGCATGTGCGGAGGTGGCGTGTGTGAGCAAAGCATGCACACATGCACACTCATATTTGTGAACTGGTAGGGAAGGTAAGTGAAAACCATCCCTGCACATATGGGATATCTTTGGTTAGACCATCTTCTGGGTTTGTCTATGACCTCACCACGGTTCAATCAAGTGGTGATGCACTACATGGTGCATCATGAATGGCTATCATAGTTTATGTTTTGGTATCATGAGATATGCCATACCACTCTGTATATAAATGTAGCACTTGGTAGGGTACTGCACAAAACCTGTACAATGCTACCTTGCACATTTTCTACCAAGAGTATAAGGTACTCCTGACTTATGATTTTCCCTCCTTAAGATTTTGCAATAATATCTGCGTTGATGACCCTGGATTTTAAAATAACCTGAGAAATGTTTGCCACACACAAAGTTGGACATAGATCTAGGAAACGTTGATCTGAATCACCTCTAATTCAATACATCATGCAATTGTCCTGGCAAAGTGATAAGAATTATCAACTATAGAATACTATAAAACTAAATTGAATCATGATTCTTTGAATTTATATATCCAAAGAAGGTAGTATAACAGTTAATGGTAAGAATGCATGGCTATTAGATGAAGGCCTTTAACTGGATCTCTTTAAGAATATGGTTTATGAATAAGTAGGGGAGGAGGACATTTTTTTTCTAAATGTTTGACATGCTTAATCAAAATGAATAATTTTGCGTTTAGTTTTGCCTCAACAGGTCAATATAATAATTATTTTGTGTCAAGATTAATTATGTTGTACCTTGCAATGTAGTGGATGACATAGCACAGCCAGTATCACACTGACATATAAAATAAAAATAACAAAAATAGCAATAGCAATAGCACTTACTTATATACCGCTTCATAGCGCTTTACAGCCCTCTCTAAGCGGTTTACAGAGTTCAGCATATTGCCCCCAACAATCTGGGTCCTCCTTTTACCAACCTCAGAAGGATGGAAGGCTGAGTCAACCTTGAGCCGGTGAGATTTGAACAGCTGAACTGCTGAACTGCAGTGCTGCAGTGCTGCATTTTAACCACTGCGCCACCTCGACTCTCTACAATAATCATAGCAATCTGAGCAATAACTAGTTTGCATAAAATTAGTTTTGTGTTGTGGTTTTACTAAAAAGAAAGTACAACTGGTAATTCTTGTTATGAATTAGGGGCATTGTATATCAGCATAAAAGAGTAGGTTTAGTGTATTGGTTAAGGCATCAGGCTAAAAATTGGGAGCCTGTGACTTCTAGTTCTGCCTTGGACACAAAGCCAGCTTGGACCAATCACTTTCTCTCAGCCCTAGGAAGGAGGCAGTAGCAAACCACTTCTGAAAAACCAGAGACTTGTCTATACAGTCTCCAAGAATCGAACAGGATTGAATGGGGGAAAAAAACCTAGCACAAAACATGTATCTTTGAGACTGGGCACATGGTGCTTAGAATCCAATATCTGGGAAGTACCGGTAACTCAGATGTTCAGAAAGAAATAAGTTTGAAATAAGCTAGGATAAATGGAAAAGTGACTGTATGTGCCAGGGTGGGTTCCTCCTGGTTCGGACCTGACAGATAAGAATAACTCTCATCAGAGGCAAAATAGATCTTTCCCTGGAACTCTGACATTAGAAAAGAAACCGCAGTTTAAAGTTCTAAGTAGATTATTTCGGTACAAAAGCAATAAATTCTCATTAATCACATCTTAGCTATAAAAACACGTCTTGTTTCTTCAGAAGCTGAAATAGAAGGACGGATCAAAGAAAGGAATGTACACATGTGTACTAGGAACATATTAATCACATGCTCAGGAATAAACCATTATATTTGATAGGGATGCAGCTCCCTGCATACACATGTAACAGGCAATATAAAATCACTGCCTGACAGGACCAGATCGCCCAAACTGGTAGCGACCCAGTGGTGACGTCACTGTCGGTGCCGTTCTGTGCACGCCACCTTCTTTTTGGGGAGATTTTTCCCCTTCCGTGGCTTGAAAAAGAGCCCTCCCTCCCGCCCATGGGTAAATACTGACCTTTATGTCTTCGCCCGAAGCTCAGCTGATGAGCTCCTCAGTTGTGCTTTGGGCTCTTTCCTGCTTCTGAGCATGCACGCAAGCCAAATCGCGTGAAACGTCGCAATGCGAACCGGTGGCGAAGGTAAGTGGAACCCACCCCTGGTATGTTTCATGTGCTGAAATTCTTTGAACTGTTCTGTTCTGGGGGGAAAGGGCTAACCACTTGGACAGTTTTGATTTATAAGATAAAGACATTCTTCATTTTAAGTATTATCACTCTATGTTTGAGAAAGTGAGAGTGACTGGTATTTTCATCATTATTTTATAACTGCTGATTACAACACATGATAGCATCAAAGAGCAGATGTCAAAGTGACAGGGAAGACAGATGCCCTCCAAAGAATTTAGATCTTGTAATCATCATATTTTTAGTAGTCATTATAATAATCTCTTGCAATTTGAAGTTTATTATTTTGTAATTTTCCCATCTTTGTATTTTGAACACTCTAGAAGGTACTCACAGGGGCTATTATTGTATCATCTCAGCACCGTGAGTACTTCAGGCTTAAAAAGAAAGCGATTGATCTCCAAAGAGCTTTATGGCTAAGTTTGAATTTGAATCCAAATCACGTCCAGTAACAAACTGTGCTGATCCTGCCATATAAGAGACATAGGGGGAATTGATATTTGGAAGAAGATTCTCACTTGGAAGGAAAATAAAATTTCCTCATGTAGATTAAAAGGATATTTGATAATTTTCATATACCAATATTTCTAACAGATTTCCATATATTTCATGCTAAATATTATAATATTTGGAATACAAGATGTATACCTATATTATAGAGAGCTTTAGATCAACCTTCCCCAACGCGACTATAAGTCGATATATAGATTTCAGTTCTCAGAATTCTTATATATATATTGGGACAACCAAAGCTGCCTCTTTGTTAGGCAACAGATCTTCAGAGTTAAAGCTCAAGTTGTTATTGGCTCAGGAAATGTTAAGCAGATGAAACACACAGGAAAGCAAATCCACATATCAGGTCTGTTGCTTACTCAAAAAACATGCATTTCCAATAGTTTTCTGCTTGGAAACCGATGCATATTTTGGAAACATGTTGATACACTCTAATCCTTTATGTCTCTGTCAGTTCCGGTCTAGGGGTTAAGACATCAGGCTAGGAAATAGGATGCCATAATTTGTAGTCCTGCCTTGGCCATGAAAGCTAGCTGGGTGATTTTGGGCCAGTCACTCTCTCTCTGCCCAACTCACCCTCTCTCTCTCTCTCTCTCTCTCTCTCTCTCTCTCTCTCTCTCTCTCTCTCTCTCTCTCTCTCTCTCTCTCTCTCTCTCTCTCTCTCTCTCTCTCTCTCTCTCTCTCTCTCACACACACACACACACACACACACACACACACACACACACACACACACACACGATAGCTAGATATTGATATGTTTTGCACACAGGCAGTGGAATAAAGGAAACTATCATCAGAGGCTTTGGGCATAAAAAAGATAATGCAATTCTGTTTGTCTACTGCCACACTGGAGCTGAGGGTTAGGGAGGGGGGAATAGAGATAGAGGGGGTTGTAGCCAAAACAAAATACTTTCTCCTGGGAACCAAGGACATTCCCACAGGTGGTCACCGAGAGGTGGAGTGATGTTACCAGGCAACTGGATGATACAATGATTGGACCATGTGACTGACTGTTTGGGGAAGGGGAAAAACTTTTACTTTTAACTTGGTGAAAACCGCGGGAATACTCAAAGTTGGTTTTCACCAGCCTGTACCAATATGATATTTCCAATAAATTAGTTCTTTGAGGAATCTAACTGCCTTGGAGTCCTATTTATTATGGAGCTATTACTTGGAACCCTGATACCATGTTGACCTGGCTATTCACACAAGTTTTTGATTTTAGTGATTGTAGCTTGACCATATCTTCAGATAAGAAAGGATTAGGAAATGAGTCTCTTCTGAGATCTGGAGGAGCTGAAAAGTAGACAACAATCATATTAAAGTTAATAATTAAACAATGCAAGTGGTACAACTATATATAGGCTGAGGTTGTGGTTATGGATGTGGCAGCTTCCTTTATTTCATTTTAAACATTCATTTAGCTATGCTGTTGCTCAGTTTTACTTATTGATTGTTGTGCCTGGTTTTTGTGTGTGTATGTGTTGTCTCTGTGCTGCTTTTAGTTTATTAATGCATTTTAATTATTAGTTATGTTTTTACATTATTGAAGCACTTTCCTTTTTGCAGTGAAACATGGGGTGGAAATGCCTTTAATAAAAAATAAATAAAATTTGTCTTCTGTAGTCATAAAACTACTTATTCCAATTTGAGCTTCTCTGTGAACAACTAATTTTTATGTTAAAAGTTTTATTGGTTCTCTGAAATATTGTGAAATAATTATATCACCTTTTTAATATGGCAAAAGTAGATGCTTTGGCTATGAGGAAAGAAACATCCAAGATTCATAGTCAATACCTGTATTAAAGTAACTCAAGTTCAGAATATACTTTGCACGTTCACTACTATGTAAACCCTGTTAGCCTAATCAATGTATTGCTTCAATATGAATTTTGCAATTTTCTGCCCATTTAACTATAAGTCCCATTAAAAATTATTGGGATTTCTTTCTAAGTAGACTGATAACAGGGTTGCAGAGGAAATTGCTGCAGTAGTAATTCTCACAATGCTTCCATGATATGTTCATATAAATCCATATCTATACAAATGTGTCAGAGATATAAGCCTTAATTTCTCTCTTTTCCCATTTTCTCCCTTATTCCTATTTTATACAATGATTCAGAAATATTCTCATCTTTTTCACACAGCATAACTTTGAGTGGAAAATCCCCTACATGAAGGTTGTTATACTCAAAAGCTTTTAGGATTTGGGCAATCTTATGAAGATGAACTCACACATTAATGTTCATTATTTGATGTGTTCAAAAGTTGACAATTCTCAGTCAATGTTACTATTTTCTAATAAAAGTGTTGTGGATATTGGACTAAATGTAAACTTTTTCTTTAGTCATTCATGATAACAGGTCCACACAAGATCATGAAGTACTTTTCTCTGAGTACTTTTAAGCTCCATCCAGTCTGACAATTTATTGGATGTCAGGCATATATATAAGTTCAAGTCAAGTGAGGACCTCTAAACAACAGATTTTGCTGATTTATAATAGTTCAAATGTTAGATTGGGGATTAATAGTACCATCAAGGTCTTCACATTCCCAGGAAACATTGATTCTATACAATTATTTTTTTAATTGAAAAAGTGAATTCTGAAATGTTAGTTTATACTTGATGATTTGAACAGGAAACAAACAAACAATAACCCCCTGGCATCTAGATTGAGATGTGGAATGTTTTCATGTCCATTATGTTTTGGACAATCTGAACATTTAAGACACATCTCTATTTCTGAGGACTGGGTCAATTATTGCAAAGCCATAAAAGTGGCATACCTAAACTTATATTACCATTTCTGGATCTGAGTAGATTTCATTTACTGCGTGGTAAATGAAAGGAAACGATAAAGCTAAAAATATAAATGTAACATATTAAAACTACATTCCAAGACTAAGAGTACTTCTTAAAGATCTGTTTGAAGAGATATACCATGATGCTTATTTTAAAACACATACACTAAATACTTGGTCCAACTGTAGCTTTAAAACAGGAATGTCAAACTCACATCGTTAGGGCGGTGTCATGTGATGTATCGGGACCTTTTCCCCCTTTGCTAAACTGGATCTGGGCGTTGCCAGCATGTGACACATCTGGCCCACCAGTTTGACAGTCCTGCTTTAAAGGAAGGCCTAGAGAAGTGGAAATAGCAATAGCAATAGCACTTAGACTTATATACTGCTTTACAGTGCTTTACAGCTCTCTCTAAGTGGTTTATAGAGTCAGCATATTGCCCCCAACAATCTGGGTCCTCATTTTACTGACCTTGGAAGGATGGAAGGCTGAGTCAACCTTGAGCCTGGTGAGATTTGAACTGCCAAATTGCAGGCAGCCGGCAGTCAGCAGAAGTAGCCTGCAGTACTGCACTCTAACCACTGCGCCACCATGGCTCATTATTGAAATGGCTTCATAAATCTCTCTTTTTCAAATCTTAATAATTTGGCACATCACCTTTATTCATGAACTCAAGGCAGCACAAAGTATGTCTTCTAAAGCACTCAGAAACAATGATTTGAAACTGGAGCTTAGTAAATGATTTTTTTTATTTCATTCTTTCTGAGTGTAAAAGTTGTCAATTCGCAGCGCTGAATGCAACGTTTCTCAACATGTCTTCCTCCAGCTGTGCAGGACTATATTTCTCATAGGAAACAAACGGAACTTTTTTGGCAGTTCAAAATTAGCCCTAATATTGTACTTTCTTACAACACCGATAGATGCATTGATTTTATTAGTTATTTGCTTTGCTGTGGTTTGAATTGCAGCAAAACATTGAGGGTTTGTTTGGAGGCGAGAATTTAGCAGTTCTGTGGTGTTTCTGGGCAGAGACTATTCCCCCAATGGTGTGAGCACTATGCCTCTTAGCTCCTACTATGGTAGCTGAGAACCTGTTGTGGTTCCTGGTATTTCATAGTTAAATGGAATTAATCTCAAGTTACTTTCACAGTGCTCTTGAGGACTTGGTAGGAAACATGACAGAAAATGTTTGGTGAAGAAATGTTCAGAGGCATCAGCAAACACAATGGGACAATATGAAATTGAGAAGATGTGCTTAAACCTTACTGGATCATCTGTCCTGCTTCTTTTGAGTCTTTGTGAAGATTAACTTGGGTCAGGGAAGGTTTGTCATGGATGTTATTGCCATCCTAGCTGTCTCACATCATGCCAGATATACAATAACATATGATCCAACTCATCTCTGACACTCTTTTCCTCGAAAATCTTTTTCCCCCTTCCTGGTTTGATTAAAGCAGTGGAATTACAGCATACAGTATGCTAAAGGCTGCAATGTTTAAAAGATAGGGTAATGCCAAGTTCAGTAATGGTATGCTAGGAAGACAACACTATTTATAACCAAGAAAAATGAGGTGAGAATTTCATGATATGAACTGTGATTTGAGAGAACTCTATTGAGATCATTTGATTGAGAATCAATCATAGGGTGGGAACTTATCAGCAGGAAGATAGGAGAAACCCCACCCTCCCAACTTTGCTTCCCCCAAAAATCAGTGCTCAGGAAAGGAAGTGTCTGAGACAGATATATGCATAAAAACGTTGGTTCAAGCACATATATGTTCATAGATGGAGTACAGCTAAAAATAACATATAGTACATGTCCATTGCCTAAAGCCTGCATCTGAAAAGGTATTAATAGCTCAGTGCACAAGACTTATACTTTCTCCTACTTCTGCAGTTGCAAATATTGTGCTGAATTGCCGTGTGCTTGTTGAGCAGTTGTTGTGTTTTTAAAAAGGCTTCCTTTGTGGTATCTCAAACACAAAAGAGGCCCGGGTAAAGATTCTGCTACACTCAGACGAGACTTTTTATCAAAAGTTTCAGAGTTAAACTCACATTCACAGTTTACTGTGGGCTGAACAATTGTTAAAGGACTGGTCTTTCACAAAACAATGTCAGTTGACACATATATTAAAAGGTTAGGGAAAGAATCTCCCTATGCCTTATCCAAGTTCTTTTCTTTTTATAGTCCACTGCAAAACAATAAAACTAAAAAGCTTGTATATAATGCATGTATATTTTGTTGTGCTTTTTATTCTTCACCTTTCCCAAAGGAGTCTATGTACTACCCACACTAATTGTAGGTTTTTCTGAAAATGCAAGCATGAATCATTTATAAATAATGAGACTTTAAAATCCCTAAAAGACTCCCTGAGGTATTCGGTATTTCAGCATAAAATAACTGTTAAATGGAGTTATTCTGAATTAGCTTTTACTGGAAAATGGGAAAAATAAAGTTTGCTGTGAATGTGCAGTAATTCTTTCACACAGGTATCTGGGATAATTGACAGGCGATTTTCATAATTCAGGTTTTAGCAAAGAAATCAACTGAAGTGGCTAACATTAAATGAAGGGAACCGCTGTTCAAGCCCAGCTTTCAAGAGGAGGGGGAGGGGAACCCCTCCTCGGCATGAAATGCTGGTTTACAAGAGGCTAGTGTTGAGACCTAAAAACTTAATTCCAGCTATAAAATAAAAACACAGACGTAATGGCTCAGTACCAAATGAATAGGCATACACCCTTCCTAGAAAAATATCTCCTGGAAAAAAAAGACTGTCATCTCATATTCTCCTTCTGTCTTCTCTCACTTAGCAGTGATTATTTTAATTCCGAGAGAACCCCCAAAAAGGAATAGCACTCAGAGGCTGTAGAGGATTTTCGATGTCGTCTTTTGGACTGGGTAACCTTAGCTGTCCATTCCTACGTGGTGTACAATGGGAGATTACAGTTGATCTGTAATGTAGAATTATGCAGAGGAGGCTTTCTCCATATTTTGTGCTTGATTGACAAATTGATCTGTCACTCAAAAGCTCCTACAACTTATCATGAGGACTAAAGAAAATTATCTGTTCTCTGCATATGTGGGAGAGACTTTGTTCATTAACCTTTAGGCTGCTGGATCTGTGGTTCAAGCACGGCTTCAAGGAATGGACTTCCTGTTAGATGAGAAACATACGAAAGCAGCAAGGGCCCAGAATTATTGTGTGGGTCTGTCTTTATTTCCATGGACATGTACAAATGTACCTTTCCAGCATTGCTATAGCATATCTGCCAATTTGTCTGGATATGTGCAATTATGCGGAAATGAAAAGTGAAGTTGTAATATTTAATGCTGAACTGAAATCTGTCTGCCCATTTGCCAACAGTGTTCCAACCCTTCATTTTCTTGCTTCATTACTGGAAAGTGTGTGTGTGTGTGTGTGTATGAGAGAGAGAGAGAGAGAGAGAAAGAGAGAGAGAGATGGAGGGAGGGAGGGAGAGAGAGAGAGATGGGGGGGGGGAGGGAGGGAGGGAGAAGTATTTTATTTGATTTTGGCCTGGAGCTCAAGGAAGGTTAGAGAGTATTTTTGGGTCCTTTTTTTGTCTTCACAGCTATCCTGTGATGAATTTGGCTGAGTGTGGACTTGGAGCTATGATTCTGGGGTTCTTGCCCAGCACCTACTACTATACCACACTGACATGGAGCTTTTCTTATTGTAACAAGATTGCATATGTCTCTATTACAACCAGTTGCTTGAACTTCCTGATGGGAAAAAGCCCCATGGGAGGAACTGCTTCTGAATTTTAACTGAATCATGGGGAAAGAGGCATATTGCAATCTGCTAGGGAGTTTCTTGTACATTGGAGGACAAAATATTAATGAAATGCCATGATTAAATTAAGTCAAAGAATCCTGTGATCTCCTTAAAATATCACTAAAATATTCTTTCCCTCCCCAAAAGCAATTTTTTTTCTTCGTTAAATAGAATGAGTATGGCTGAAAAATGTGCAGACTTTTTTCACTACACTAATTAGAATAATAATTTTGCTAAAAGGATGCAGTAACATTTTATGAAGCT
The DNA here is from genome assembly GCA_023053685.1 of Diadophis punctatus similis. Taxonomy (NCBI): domain Eukaryota; kingdom Metazoa; phylum Chordata; class Lepidosauria; order Squamata; family Dipsadidae; genus Diadophis; species Diadophis punctatus. The sequence continues at coordinate 290,234,738 of JALIGW010000001.1, forward strand.
CTGTGCATTGGGAGAACATGGCTACAAGGCCTCTTAATCCATCTGTCTCTGTCCTTATTCCTTGGCTTTACCCCGATCATACAGCAACTAATTAAAAAAATATATAACACAATGCTAATGGAGACTTTATAAAAGACTTTAGCAGATCTCAAAAAGCTATGTAGGATTTATACAAAGACAAAAAATGGGTAGTCCTCAAGGTACGACCAGTTGCTTAGCCACCATTTGAAGTTACGACTTACCTGAAAAAGGGACGTACAACCTGGATCTGAAGTTCCAATAGTCATCCCCTACATTCGGAGTATAAGACGCACCCAGATTTTTACCCTCTTTTTTGGGGGAAAAAGGTGCATCTTATACTCCGAAAAATATGGTAGTTTGTCGTGTACCACTGAGTCAAAGGCTTTACAGAAGTCTATGTAAATTGCGTCTATTGCTTTGCCCTGGTCGAGTTGTGTAGTCCATATGTTTTTACAGGATACAGGATAGATTTTTTCTAAAACCAAATTGTTTGTTAGAGAGTAGGTTGTTTGTCTCTAAGTGGAGGGTAATGGTAAGGGTAGTGAAGTTGTTCTAGTCCAGCCCCCTGCTCAAGCAGGAGAACCTATACTATTTCAGATAAGTGGCTGTCCAGTCTCTTCTTAAAAACCAACAGTGATGGTGTGCCCACGTTTTCTGAAGGCTAGCTGTTCCACTGGTTAATTGTTCTCACTGTTAGGAAGTTTCTTAATTCCAGGTTGCTTGTCACTTTGATTAGTTTCCAACCATTGTTTCTTGTCCTGCTCTCCAGTGCTTTGGAGAATAATTTGACCCCCTCTTCTTTGTGACAGCCCCTCATTATGGATGTAACTTGAGGACTACCTGTGAATAAACCCAAACGGAAGGAAAGGCAAACCACTGTTGTTAAGAAAACTACTTGCAAGTATCCATGGAAGAAATTGATCTCAACCCAAGTCAGTTCTTACTTTTCATTTCTGAATGAGAAAGAAGAGCTTTACAGATCCCATTTCTGAAAATCATCTCCCTATGCAGTAATCCATATTTATAAAGCTGCAGTAGTGTTAAAATGGATTTTAAATTCCCCACATGAGAACCAGTGCTAGTATAGTGGTTAAGGACAAAAGTGGGAGACCCAAATTCTATGTATGCTGCCTTGAGCTCCTTTTACACACACACACACACACACACACACAGAGAGAGAGAGAGAGAGAGAGAGAGAGAGAGAGAGAGAGAGAGAGAGAGAGAGAGAGAGAGAGAGAGAGAGAGAGAGAGAGAGAGAGAGAATAAACATTATAATTAAATATGGCCATCTTGGTGTTATCTTTTGCAACATTACTCTCTCAAAGAAATGAAAGCCATGAATGACAAGTAATGTCATTCTAAATGTCTCCATTAGTGAAAGTGTGAAACAGGGACCCTCTACATGGGGTACTAGTGCCAATCCAGAATCAGTGCCCGGTAATTTGTTCCCATAATGTCATCCTTCTTGGACAACTGAGATGATTTATTTCTAGCTCAGCACTGGTTTAGTTCAAATGGATAAATTTCCATTTTTCCATTTGCAATCCTAGAGCTCCAAGGGACTTGACAGTATAGGTAGTCCTCGACTTAATGACCATTCCTTTAGCGACCGTTCTATAGCATTCCTGCAGTCATGGGATCAAAATTCGAGCATGGGATGAGGAGTTATTCTTTTACCTTTTGTGTATGAGGCCTATTGAGGGATTTGTGTTATTCTATAGCTGCAGTAGCTCAAAAATAAATAAATAAACGTATATATTGTGTATATTGTGATTTTTGTTATCTATTTTTGGTCAGTCAGAAAAGATAGAGATTGTTTTATGGTACAGTTTGCTTGTTTTCAGATTTCCAAAATTGGGAGAAGATGATCATATGGATGAACCTCAAAAAGCTTTTGAAGGATCAGAAAGTGGCAATTGTTCTGTATTTGTGCTGAAAGAGAGAAAAAGTGGGGTACATATATTGGGGAAATAAAATTTAGATAGCTGGCAAGTATGGATTTGTGTAAATATGTCCGAGAGTCTCTGTATGAGAAATGAGGGTGTCAAATAGTTTTGAATTATTCAGTTTTGCCTCTGGCCCCACAGACTTTTGTCACAGCTGGCCACCACTCTCAAGGAAGTAAACTTTGAAGGTCTCCTCTGACCCAAAAATATTCTTCAGCCCTGAGGTATCTTAGAGTTTTTATTTGTTTGCAGATATGATCCACAACTATTCAGGTGCAATTGATAAGTTCTTTACTAAGAATCAGTATTGCAACGAGTTGGTTGATTAATTAGTTAGAGTAATCTTTTGAAAAAGCTACCCTTAATCTGATAACAATTTTTTTTAAAAAAAATCTGTTAAAATGCTGGCCTGGCTCAAAACTATTCAGACAGATTAGGCAGGGAAGAGAGAATGACTCTTTCATCACTATTCTGTTCAGAATAACAGAATAACATGGCAGTGGTTAGAATGAAGTATTGCAGACTGATTCTGCCCACTGCCAGGAGTTTGATCCTGACTGGCTCAAGGTTGACTCAGCCTTCCATCATTTTGAGGTCGGTAAAATGAGGACCCAGAATGTTGGGGGCAATAGACTGACTCTGTAAACTGCTCAGAGAGTGCTGTAAAGCACTATGGAGTGGTATATAAGTCTAAGTGCTATTGCTATTGCTATAAAGCCCTACATGCCTCAGGACCAGGCTATCTTCGGGACCGCTTACTACCACATACCTCCCTACGACCGGTGAGATCCCACAGAGTTGGGCTTCTGCGGGTGCCGTCAGACAATGTAGGCTGGCGGGCCCGCGGGGGAGAGCCTTCTCTGTGGCGGCTCCGGCTCTCTGGAACCAACTCCCCCCGGAGGTCTGTACCATTCCCACCTTGTTGGCCTTCTGGAAGGCCATCAAAACCTGGCTGTTCCGGCAGGCCTGGGGATAATAAATCTTAATACGTAAAAACTTTGAAGGTCTCCCCTTTTATGATAATGTATGACAGAAATTGCTTTTAAATTTTTTTTACTGTATTTTAATAATTTATTTCTATGGCTGTTTTTTCCTATTGTTGTGAGCCGCCCAGAGTCCCCTGGGAGTTGGGTGGCATACAATAGAAATAAAAATAAAATAAAATAAATAAATAAATAACAGACTAAACATATCTACTTCCCACAACTATTCATCATACACTGTAGCCTCCAAGCGCCTAATCATCTTTGTTGCTTTTCTCTGTACTCTTTCCAGAGTTTCCGTATTCCAAGTGTAGTCTTACCAAGGCAGTATAAAGTGGTACAAATACTTCATATGAACTTTTGATACAGCCTAGGACTGCATTGGCTTTTTTTGGTAGCTGCAGCACACTGCTGGGTCATACTTAAGTAGCTGTCCACTAGGTCATCTAGATCCCTCTTGCAGTTACTGCTATATTCAATCAGGTACCACCTACTCTATGCCTGTGCATTTGGTTTTTCTTGCCTAAGAGAAGATCTTACTTTTCTCACTACTGAATTGTATTTTAGAGCCCAGTGTTCAAGTCTGTCAAGATCCTTCTGGATCTTGAGCCTATCTTCTAAAGTATTGGCTATTCACCCAAGCTTGGTGCCTCTTGAAAATTTGATGAGTTCCCCTTCTATCCCCTTATCTTTTTGAAGATGTTTGATCAGTACTGGGCTTAAGACAGAACTTTGAGGTACCCCACTGCATACTTCCCTCCATTTAGATGTAGTGCCATTGAAGACTACATGTTGATTCACTATCACAGAAGGTAAAATGGCCACGAGGGCCTTAAACAGTGGGATTTGAATAGCCTCTTTATGTGAAGGGTTTTAGTTCTTATCTCTGCTTTGCAGGAATCATAGAGGTATTTCATTTGTGGATTCACATATGTGAGGGTTTCAGTGTAGATTATCCTTATTCAACACTTTTGCATCAAGTAAAATTGTAACAGTATCAGGCATTTTTCTTTCTACTGATTTTTAAAAGAATCGTTGAAGTTTTCAATTTTTTTTAAAAAAAAATCCTTATCAGACAGCAAGCATCAATTATTTTAATAGAATAGATTAAAATGTTCCTTGATCAGTCATCAAGAGGGAGTTTTTAATTGGTGAAGCAATCCGAGTGGACACATTTTAATCTATTTTAGTTTTATGTGTATCTTAATAATGAGAAGGAAATGTAAAGAACAGCTTGTTTCTTCTAATAATGATGAAATAAAATAGATTATGCTTATTACATTTTAAGGAATGTTCGTATTTCCTTCAGTGTGTCCAAGGTCCCCAAGGGATACCTATGTTGTTGATTTGGAAATATCCACATTAATTAATTAATCAATTAGTTAAGCAGAAAAAGGAAAGCAAACAGTTTAGAATTATTTCAAAGCCATACTGTTGCAGTTCTTGGAAAGAGTATGTATTCTGATTTCTTTTAATTACACTATAATGAACAATTCTACTTTTATACTTTTCATTTGATATGACTTTTTATTTTGGAAACAATTAAATATAGCATTTTCAGTAGTGAGTTCATTACTCACATTAGAGAGCCGAGGTGGTGCAGTGGTTAAAGTGCAGCACTGCAGGCTATTTCAGCTGACTGCTAGTTCAGTAGTTCAGCTGTTCAAATCTCACCGGCTCAAGGTTGACTCAGCCTTCCATCCTTCCGAGGTGGGTAAAATGAGGACCCAGATTGTTGGGGGCAATATACTGAACTCTGTAAACCGCTTAGAGAGGGCTGTAAAGCACTATGAAGCAGTATATAAGTCTAAGTGCTATTGCTATTCTGTTGAAGAAATGGCCTGTTGATGAAATTATTTATTTATCTTGCATCTGGGCCTCTGTGCTTCTCCACAAATCTATCCAGAGCAGTGTTTCTTAACCTTGGCAACTTTAAGATGGTGGACTTCAATTCCCAGAATTCCTCAGCCACCATGCTGGTTTGAGAATTATGGGAGTTGAAGTCCACATATCTTAAAGTAGCCAAAATAGAGAAACACGGATCTAACAATCTGAAATATGTTTGGTGGATGGGGAAGAGGGGTTAGGAAATTTTATGCAAAGAGCAATCCAGATGCATTATTGTCGGATGAAGTTAGTCAGATGTTTAGATTGGATTTGGGATGTTTATCTACCTATTGTGTTCTTCCTAAGGACCTGCGACAGGCAGATTTTGTAGTTTGATAGTATTAAAGGTATCACCACACAATGTAAGCTGTTCCATGTAAAGCTGCCTTTTGCAATTGATGGTGATTTTGTTATTGCCAGTGGTATTCAAGTGATGCTCCAGATGTTTTGGACTCTTATTGGTACTATCTTTGCTTTCTTTTGCTAGTTGTTCTACTTCTGTTTGAAAGTCTTTGTACTTTGTAATGTTCTCCAGTTCTTTATCTTCTGTTCTGCTATCTCCAGGCACTGCCACATCCACTATTCAGAATTTTTGGCTTTCTTATTGACAATTGTTAATGTTGGAAATTTCTTTGGCAAGTGTTCATTTGTCTAAATTCTGAAGTTTCAGAGTACTTTAACTTCTTCATTGGCTATCACTTTGTTTATTTCATGTTCCCACCAGCTCTTGCTTGCAAACAAATAGCATTTCTTGATATACTGTATAATAACAGAATAACAGAATTGGTAGGGACTTTGGAGGTCTTTTAGTTCAACCCCCTGCTTAGGCAGGAAACCCTATACCACGGATATCAAACTCGATCACATCACGTGACGTATTGCGATGTATCATGATGTTTTTTGCCTTTGCAGAGCTGGGATAGGCGTGGCCTGTGCGTGACGCATCCAGCCCATGGGCCACCAGTTTGACAGGCCTGCCCTATACCATTTCAGAAAAAATGGTTGTCCAATCTCTTGTGATATTTTTCTAATATTCCAAAACACAACTGTTCCATTGTTGCTATTTTGTCATGCTGTTGTTTGCAGTCAGTCTGTGGGACCTGCAGTATTTCTCCTCCTCCTCCTCCTCTTCCTTCTCCCCCTCCTCCTGACAAATCCTTTTCTTTGCTGGTGTTTTCTGTAATAACAGAATAACAGAGTTGAAGGGACCTTGAAGGTTTTCTAGTCCAACTCCCTGCTCAAGCAGGAAAACCTATACCACTTCAGACCGATGGTTTGTCCAATCGCTTCTTAAAAACTCTTGGTTTTTAAGGCAAGTCATTCCATTGATTAATTGTTGTCACTGTCAAATAATATTCCCTTCTAATGCAAAACAGCATCACTGGCCTTTTTATTTATTTGTTTGTTTGTTTTGCCCAGGTTATTGTACTATTTTGATTTTTCTGAATTAGTCTCACTCTGTCAGAAATCACTCAGAACTCAAAGTGATAGCTCTAATCACATATTTTTCAACAGAAGAAAAAACAACTCCTCAGTCAAAGTTCTAGAATGTTCTACTTTAGGCAGGGAGTTTTAGTCACATATTTTTGGATGGAATCTAAAATCTCAATGTAACTAGAAATACTCCTTGTATTTCTTGCAGAGCATAATGTTCAAAACAACAACCGATCTAAGCAAATAGCCTCTCCACATAGAGAAGATGGGAACACGGAGGCAAGATAGGCACAATATACACATACAGTATATTGTATGTCCAGTTAATAGCTGCACATGCCAGAAACTTCTTGTAAATAAGCTTTTAATTATCATTGCTCAAAATTTGTAAAAGAAAGTCTTTAAGACATTTTGGCTATCTCTACTACATGCTTCAAGATGTAATATTTCCAAATGATTTCTTATTTTTCCAAAATTAGGAAAGATAAGGAGATCAACTGCAATGGATCTTCAATAGCAAATTAAGAAATATATAAACAAATTGAATTTCTTGGATCTCCTTGGTTTGAAATGAAAGTGTTTCAGGTTTGTGTGTATGTATTCTCTCTTTCTTTCTTTCTTTCTTTCTTTCTTTCTTTCTTTCTTTCTTTCTTTCTTTCTTTCTTTCTTTCTTTCTTTCTTTCTTTCTTTCTCTTTCTCTCTCTCTCTCTCTTTGTCTCTCTCTTTCTCATATACACATACAAACACACAATTCAATTACAGATCTAAAGCAATTCATCTTAACATTATATTTAAAGATACCATAATGTTAGTTTTCTTCCTTTTGTTTTTATGGTTAAACTATTGATTTGCCAGTGGCTGACTAAGTCTTTGAAACACTGTGCTTTCTATAAAATCCAAATAATTCTCTGTAAATCAAAGTACTTGGCATGTTTGCTGCAAAGCCTGAAGCTTTTAAATTTTTTTAAGGTAATCTCTAGAAAGTAGTTTGTACTCATGTTTTCACAGTGATTAAATATGCAAAGCAATTTTCATGATTATCACTCCGTTCTGAACCAAATCAGATGCAGCTATGCTTCTCTTTGTATAAAGTCAGTTATTGGATCAGATTCCAAAACAAATCCCCTGAATTTGGCGGATCATCATTTTAAAAGGGGGCTTGTTAAGGTAATGATTAAATTAAACCACCCCTTTAAGAATATTTAGATCTGGTCCACCAAGCGGAACGGTCTAATGGTTTTTAAATTAGAAGCTGCAAATGCTAGTGAATTTCTTTGTGGGTCAAGTGGGTATTAACAAATGCTAAGACTATTCTCTCTTTTGTCATCACCTTGAAATGTGAAAAGAAAAGCAAAGAGTCAGAAAGACACAAGGAAAGAAAATGTTCAGTATTTAACGCTGGAGCTTTTAACCAAGGGCAGCATCGGATTTGTGAGGTTGAACTTGAGAAAGTACAAGAAGATGTTTGCTTCTAATCTCTTTATATCTCGTGTGAGAGAGAAAGAGAGAGAGAGAGATTGATTAAAGCTTGAAGATCCAAAGAAATCCCACATACATTAAATTCCTGCAGGCTTAAGGTGAAATAGCCCACTATCCATAGGATGGTGGCAGCCACAAGAATTATGTGTTATGATTGCACCATAAGGTTTTTCATTGGAAAGACCATTGCTCTTGTTGCTTTGTTGTGGCAAAAGGTGTAGCAAATACATGCAGATCCCTGTGATCCAACTTATTTGTGAGTCTATAAGCCAGTGATGGCGAACCTATGGCACGGGTACCACAGGTGGCACGCGGAGCCATATCTGCCGGCACGGAAGCCGTTGCCCTAACTCAGCTCCAGTGCGCATGTGCATGCCCGCCAGTTGATTTTCGGCTGGCGTGGATGCTCTGGGAGAGCGATTTCGGCCTCCGGAGGGCCTCCAGGGTGGCAGGGGGGAGCGTTTTTGCCCTCCCCAAGCTCCAAGAAAGCCTCTGGAGCCTGGGGAGGGTGAAGAATGGGCCCACCGGGCCCACTGGAAGTCGGGAAATGGGGGAGTGGGGGTCGTGCACGCATGTGCAGGAGGGTGGAGCAAGTGAGGGGCTTTGAATTATGGGTGTGGGCACGCACGTGCGTGCAATAGTGCGCACACACCCTATTTCGGCACCCGAGGGAAAAAAGGTTCACCATCACTGCTATAAGCTATACAGGGTATTGATTGTAGAGGTCCAGAGATAACAAGGATAGCAAGATATTTATTTTATTCTGAGGGAGATGGCCAGGTAAGAAATGAATGAATGAACTGTTCCAAATATGAGATTGCCTTCCAACAGAGGAAAGAACTGAACTCCTCACTAGTCATATGATGTTACAATTGAACGTTTATTGATATAGTTTTGTAGGAACATTCATGTACCAGTGACACATCATCCACTACTGAAGAAATCCCATTTCAAGAAGCAGTTGGAACAAATGGTGCCATAAGAGCAGCAATATTGTGCTGTCTACTTCTACCAACTCAAAAGCACATTCTCTAAGCTTCCCATACTATTTAATGCCAACTTTCTTCCACCAATAATGTTTCTTTAGAAGTAGGAACCCTAGACTATACAAGCTTTAATTCAAAAGGGACAAGAGTATCAATAGTGCATCTCTGCTTGCACTACTCCATTTCGGTGTACCTTCCAAAATACGAGAAAAGAGTTCTGCCCAGCAAGATCTACTAATATTGAGAATGCTCTTCTGGGAAACATGCAATTCACTCAAGAGGTCTTATTCATGCTGTTCTACCACCTTTTATTCAGGAAGCCCTTCCCAGGTTTCTTGCTGTCACCCATGCATTAATAATATATTAAAGGAAGGTCAAAACAACCTGGATAAATGTTTATTTAGAAACCAGAAGCATTTGTTGATTGTACAGGACCAGAGTAACATTCTTGTCTTCTTTTCTAAGGCTGGAAAACTTGAGTTACTGCTTCTTATTACCAAAACCAAGTCAATTATATAAGGTAAGGTTTCTTTTACCTATTGGAGTGATATTATTTAATCAGTTTTATTAACATACTTTTTGTTTTGTTTTTCTATTAAATGCACTAATGATTGCTAAAAATGTAACTGAAAGATCAACTGAACATTTTTTTTCATTTGAGATCAAAATATTAATTTACAACACATTTCAAATCAAAGCATATATTTCAAACATCAGTCAATAAAGATAAGCTCAGATTATTATTATTACGCTGGGGCACATAACCCAAAAATTTAGTTTAATTTAATTTAATTTAATTAAAAGTTCTTATAGGCCGCCCAATCCCGTAGGACTCAGGGCGGCGTACAATAGGAATAAGAACAATACAATGAAAAACATGATAATATAAAACATAACATCATTAAAAAAAACACCATTCATTCAGGGGGAATCCGATCTTCTACTTCTTCACCCCGCCTGCCGGAAGAGCCATGTTTTTACGGCTTTGCAGAAGGCCAATAGAGTGGGGATAGTCCGGATCTCTGGTGTGCTAAATATTGTGCTGTCATCATCACTACTGGGAATAACAAGCTATTTTTTTAAAATTATTTGGTAAAGTTTATTATATTTCAAACTGTGTTTTTATGTGGCTCATTAGAATAGAGAGTGTGCAACCTTTTTTTTTAAATTGGAGAATCATATTTGACCACTGAGATACTCAAAAAAGCTACATTCTAAAAATTTGGTAAGGGTAGGGCACAACTCAAGCGAATTAATTTAAGATTTAATTTGATTAAAGACAATTAAATTAAGCACGCATAATAAAGCTACTGCTCAAGTATTTTATACTGTTTGCTTTCTATCAAATTACAAATTTGAGTTTGGTGGCACTTTAAGGGCTGTGCTGTAGGGTTGTACATCTTTTGGGTACCAAATACCATCTCATTCATGTGTCTTTCTCCACTCAAAATGTGTTGATACTTGCAGCTGCTGCTGGATTAATCTATGAAAGTTTGTCATAGGATCATAGAATTGGAAGGGGCCTTTTAGGCTACAAGTCCAACCCTTTGTTCTCTGCACATTAAAGCATTCCTAACAGAAAGTTATCCAATCTATGCACCAGCACATTCAACAAAAGGGAATCCATCAACTGTCTCGTTCCACTGTTATAAAACGTTTTAAAAGTTGTATCATAATTTGCCTTCCTGTAAATTATTACCATTGTTTCATGTCCTGGAATCTGGAAAGAAAGAGAATGAATCTTGACATTTCTTTGTGTGACAATCTTTGAACCATCTGAAAAGTGCTACCATATATCCTCTTGATTACCTGTTCTGAAGGTTAAACATACTGTATTCAACTAGTCAACATATTCCAGTTCATTTGAAATCTTCATAAAATGCTATGTCTGAGGCAGCTGTGAAATTTACTTACCTTTCCTACTGGTTCGGAAGTGCACGCTTTGCGCGCTCTCCTTCACCCCCACTCTGTTTGCACACGTGCTTTTTCACCCGCTGTGCATGCACAGAAGGCTTTGCGCATGTGCAGAGGGTTAAAAAAAATGGCGGCATCCGGGCGGGTGGGCAGAGCCTCACGCTGCCACCACTACCGGTTCTCCGAACTACCGGTGCTCGCCGCTACCTGTATGCCCGAACCGGGCCAAACCGGTAGCGTTTCACCCCTGATCTGAGGTCTTCCCAAGACTATAGACTTGAAGGCTATAATTGAATTGTTACCTGTGATTTATACATTGTTCTGTTAATTGCAGCCTAAAATATTATTAGCTATTGCTTTGCCACATGGCTAATTCATATTCGGTTATTAATTAACTAATTAAACATTTTTTTCAGAAATGTTTGTCAAAGCAGGTATTTATACTTTGCTTGTGATTTTGCCTCTCTAAACGAGTAACCTCCATTTCTCATTGTTAAATTTTATTTTATTTTTCAACTTATTTCTCTACTCTATCCATATCATTTTGATTTCTATCCTGCTGCTTTCATCTGCTTTTTCTATATTGCTTGGAATACATGCCCACTTGTTGGAGAAAGGAGAAATAACAATTATCTAGTTCCATCTTTTCTTTATTACCTGTTACCTGTTACAATGTTGACACCTTGACTGAGCAGCTGATATACTGATTCTTTCTCTTCTTTTTATTTTGAAAATACCTGGAGAAGCCCTTGTTGTTGCTCTTAACAACATTTGCCAACTTCAGCTCATACTAACCTTTAGTATTTGTAATACTAACTCCAATTGGTATTTCAATTCCAACCTACCTGTATATACTCTTCCTTGAAGACTTGCCCCTAGATATTCTCTCTCCCTCTCCCTCCCTCCCTCCCTCCCTCCCTCCCCCCCCCCTCTCTCTCTCTTTTGTTTTTGGATCTTCCTGGACATCACAGTTGATTTTCAAAACCATACTGAGTTTATTAAGCTTGTCTAAAATATATGTTTACCTATATTTATCCTCAGTTCTCATTTAAAATCACAAACTTTATGTATATGGAACTAAAGGGGAGGAGGAAAAAGTGATGAAATGTATGTGGTGCCATCATAGCTGAAATCTTTGACTTAAATAATTGCATCTGATATCAGGATGCAAATACGAAAAGACAGAATTTGCATTATGATGTCACCACATGCATGTTGTTGTGTTAGATTGTGTTAGCTCAATACTTCATTCCTCTTTCTGCATTTTGCTTTTTGAAAACTTTGTCCACATTTTTAGTCTGGCAATTGCAGACAACAAGCTTATTTTTTATTCATTCTTCCGTTCATTGTAAACCAGATGCTTCTACAGGATTTCTAAGTTAATTCATTTTGATTTCTGAGCAGGTGTGGATACTTCTAACATACAGTGCAATTACTTCTCCATTTCTATTGCTTTTCTATTTATTCAATTGCTTTTGAATAAATTGTATCCTTCAACTCCTATGGTTTAAATAATAGGAGTCACTATAGTAACCCCCTCTTATTTCAAATAAAGGCCATGAATTTTATGTGCCAAAGTTCATTCTGATTTATCAGTAAATGTTTTTAATAGAATCTACTATGGCAGTTCTCCCTTTACCTTCTACAATGCATGAATCTTTGTCTGCAGTTCTTACTTCAAAGTTTTCTTTCATGGACATGGATGAATGAGAATCCCATCTTAGCCTTCATGTTCTTCAGCTTCCTCCCTAGATCTTCAAAATACATGATAATATTGCTGTCATCACATGAATTACCTGGAAGGAATAATTATCGGTAGGCTTGGTAAGTCTTTGACGTTATTCTGTCACATCCCGGATCAATTCTTCTGGCACACTTTGTGAGTTGATGAGTCTGGTCAGCACAAATTCATTTCTACTTCTTATAGTAATGAGTCACCCATTACTTGTTGGATATTGAACAGATAATGAGTGACTCATTACTATAAGAAGTAGAAATGAATTTGTAGAAAGAATGTATGGGATGAGAAATTGTAAAATTAAGAGTAAGACTTTTATAAGAAACTAATTTTGAGATTGGTGCTTGCATGAAAAAAAAAACCCCACTAACTTTATTTAGGAAACAATGTGGTGATAGGAAGTCTGAGTTATTTAAGTCTGCCTACAATTAAGAGCTGGTAATATACCGTCCTCTATTCTAAAGTGAATTGGATATGTAACTCTGTTTTCCACATTCTTTTGTATTCTGTTGGCTGCATATTATATAATCCCATGCAAGAAAATTGCCATTGCATCTATACATTGAGCATGCATCCTTATGAGGCTGAAGTGTTGAGGCATGTTCTAAAGAAAGTGTGCAATGTTTCATCATAAATTACACCATATTTTGGTAGTGTTCCTTGGTGACTAGTCTGGTTTTGTAGCACTGGATGTCCCCGCTGCATAACAATTGCGAAGACCTATTTGCATCGAATGGACCTCCTCCCTCTCAATAATTATGTGATAGTCATTGAACTATTAAATATTAGGGAACTATTATTTCTTTCATTGAAGAGAGTTGTGCCCAAGTCTCCTTTGCCACAGTTTCATGCAGTCTTTATGCAAACACTCATCTATAGGTTTTGATTGTTCAGCTCTCTGAGGTACTTTGTAAAGAAAATTGTGTCCCAATACTTTTATTAATGAGAAGTTCATTGTTTTGGAAAAAAATAATCAAGAAATATTTTTCTTTGTAAAGAGGACCATGGGTTGTGGCTGTCCTTATACTCAAAAGATTGATTTCCAACATGGCATATAATAGGCATCATGAAATAATACTCTTTCTTATTAATCTTGCAAATGAAACAAATGGTCCCTTTTCTTTCCATTTCTATAGTTTCTCTGTTTTCAAAGTATGCAGCCACTTTACAACTCATATCTAATTCAAAGAAACAGTTTGAGTTATTGAAATAGTGGGAGGTTATCCTGCTGTCCAGATACCTATGGCTCTGTTCTGTTTTATTAAGAAGCATTCTGCAAATTCACACTTTGAGTTTGACTTTCATGTCCATCTTTTCTTCTTCTACCATTTTATTTATTTATTTATTTATTTATTTATTTATTTATTTATTTATTAGTGAGATTTATATACCACCTCACAGTGCAAGCACTCTCTAAGCGGTTTACACCAGTAAGCAATGTATATTTATATTGCCCCCAACAATCTGGGTCCTCATTTTACCTACCTCGGAAGGATGGAAGGCTGAGTCAACCTTGAGCTGGTGAGATTTGAACCGCTGACCTGCGGATCACAGTCAGCTAAGTGGCCTGCAGTACTGCACTCTAACTGCTGAGCCACCTCGGCTCATTTTCCAGTCTCTTTGCCTTGGCCAGGGGTCGGCAACCTTAAACACTGAGAGTCACTTGGACCCATTTCCCACAGGAAAAAAAACACACACCGGGAGCCACAAAACCTGGGTGGGCATGGCCAACTCGATGTCACTCACTCCCACCCAGTCACATGACCCCCTAGCCATGCCTACCCAGCCACAAAACCATTCTCTATGTCTCTCCCTCTCTCCCTACCTCCCCCTCTCCCCTCCGTGTCTCTCTCCCTCTAGCTCTCTCCCTCTCTTCCCCTCTCTCACCCCTCTCTATATATCACTCTGTATGTGTATGTCTATGTCTCTCTCTCCCCCCCCCTCTCTCTGTGTGTGTGTGTGTGTGTGTCCCTCCCTTCGGGCAACCATCCTCCTCCTCCTTCCTCCTCTCATGACCTCCTGGTAGGATGTGGCTGAGCCAGGAGTGTGGGCACACACAGGGAGACTCTCCTCAAAAGAGCGCCAAAGTGCAGCAAAGTGCAGCGCTTTAGTGAAGGGGTTAAATGCAGAGAGATTTTGCGCCTAGAGAGGAGGCAGCAAAGGGGACTGGGAATCCAGCTTCCCTCCTGCTCCTCTTCCTGGTCTCCCGATGTCTGTTAAGCCAGGGCTGAGGAGATCCCCCTGTGGTGAAAGGTGCTCAAGGCACTGCACTTAACAGGACGCAGCTTCTCTCCTACACTAATGCACCGGCCATCGCCTTGCTATGTCATCCCCCACCCCAGCAGCTCTTCGGCCGAGCGTGGAGGGCGCGAACTCCAGCCCGAAACGGCAGGAAGCAAAGACTGCCTTACGTGCAGCGAAGGTAGGTACAAGGGCGCTTTGCTCCTGCACTCTCCGGCGACCCTCCTCCTTTTCCTCCCCCTCTCGTGATGCCCTGGCCAGCTGTGGCTGAGCTGGAAGCATGCACACACGTGGGGAGACCCTCCTTAAGTGAGCCACTGCCCGCCCCCCGCATGCCTTTCCTGAGCTTTGGTGCTCACTTGAGGAGGGTCTTCACACACGTGCACACGCTCCCAGCTCAGTCACAGCTGGCCAGAGGGTCACAAGAGGAGGCGGGGGAGGAGAGTGTAGGAGCGAAGCGGCCCTGTACCTGCCTTCATGCCACATTTGCGCATAAGGCAGCCTTCGCTTCCTGCCGCTTCGGGCTGGAATCCAAAAAAGAAATAAGGGGAGCGAGGGGCGGGGCCAACCCATTAAGGGGCAGGGAGCTGCGGCAGAGGGCCCAAAGAGCCGAATGCAGCTCCAGAGCCGTGGGTTGCCTACCCCTGACCTTGGCCATCACTCATTCCTTTGGAATAACCTCTTGATATCAGTCCCTTACGATGTCCCTAATGTCCCCCCACTAGCTTTGATCTCATGTGGACATCTTATTTCCTTCAGGTACAGAACAGCATTTCCTGCCTGCTAATTGGAAAGCTTTTCTTCCTGAGCATTCTCTCCCTCTCCCTCTCTTCCAATAAAACTAAAAAAAGATATTTAGTTTGAAAAATATTAATAATCTCATATTCTGGAGGCAAACAAGATGTAAACTTATAGCTACTATTGACAATAAAGGTAGTCCTCACCTTATGACCTCAATCGAGTCCAAACTTTCTGTTGCTAAGTGAGACATTCATTAAGTGAATTTTGCCTCATTTTATCACCCTTCTTGCCACAGTTGTTAAGGGAATTACTGCAGTTGTTAAGTTAGTAACCCAGTTGTTAAGTGAAGCTGGCTTCCCCTTTGACTTTGCTTGTCGGAAGGGTGCAAAAGGTGATTATAGAACCCCGGGATACTACAATTCATCATAAATATGAGTCAGTTGCCAAGCATCTGAATTTTGATCACGTGACCATGGGGATCCTGCAACAGTCGTAAATATGAAAAACGATCATAAGTCACTTTTTAAAATGCTGTTGTAACATCAAATGGTCACCAAACGAACTATTGTGAGTCAAGGACTATCTGTACTACATTTTGGCTTTTCAGATGTGTTAAAATGTCCAAAAAAGAATACATATCAGGGCAGTGGTGAAATCCAATTTTTTTTACTACTGGTTCTGTGGGCGTGGCTTGGTGGGCGTGGTGTGGCTTGGTGGGCGTGGTGTGGCTTGGTGGGCATGGCAGGGGAAGGATATGGCAAAATCTCCATTCCCACCCCACTCTGGGGCCAGCCAGAGGTGGTATTTGCCGGTTCTCCAAACTACTCAAAATTTCCACTACCGGTTCTCCAGAACCTGTCAGAAGCTGCTGGATTTCACCCCTGTATCAGGGGATGATTGATTTATAACTTTGTTATAGTTGCAACCTTAAATATACTGTACTTCAGAAGTCACATTGCTATGTTGAAGTAGTCACGGTAAACTATTCCAAACATTCTTTGTGTATGAATGTCCTCAGTATAAGTAGGGAAACTCTGAGAATATCAGTCTAATCAATAGAAAGGCGTGTTTCTCAGAAACACGGAAGGAGTTAAAAGTGTGCACTACCTCTAACTTTATTGTCCTCAGTGGTTAGTAAGTTTATAAGTGCAAAGAGCCAATGCACGTAAACAACTGTCATGGTTTTTGTTTTATTTGAGGCACAGATACACCTCCCTTGTCATACATAAACCCAGCCTTCAGCAGGGTCCCAGAGTGGGAAGGGACCCCAGCCTTCAGCAGGGATTCTTTTCCTATGTGCACACTCAGAGCCTGTTT
Organism: Diadophis punctatus similis; assembly: GCA_023053685.1. NCBI lineage: Eukaryota > Metazoa > Chordata > Lepidosauria > Squamata > Dipsadidae > Diadophis > Diadophis punctatus. The sequence continues at coordinate 290,251,425 of JALIGW010000001.1, forward strand.
TTTTTTTGCAAGGGCTTGAAGCTGTTTCTGAGTTCCAGCAGTGTAGAATATGTCTGTTTTGATTAGTGTTCTAATCCACAGTGCTTGGTCCTTTGTTTGATTCTTTCCTTTACGGAGAGTTTCTTCCTCTGTCAGCTCCTGTTGTAATGATTCATTTGTTGTTCTGATAAACCTTCATTCTCTCTCATAAGCTGAGATGCAGTTACTTGCTGTTCCAATCTTTTGACTTTTTCTTCAAACAGTGTTACAAGCATGGACTTGCTACAAATACATGCCCCGTTATTTTCAGGCAGGAAAGTAAAAAAAAAAAAAAAACCAAACAGCTCAATTTATTATAGCACTAGCAGTTTTATTTCTTCTTGTTCCTTTCTCAGGCTGTTAGGTTAGCTAAGTCTACACTAAGTTGACACTTGGTGGGGAATATTTCCAAGAAACATCCCCACTAAGAATATTAAAAAAAAATAATTTATCTAGACACAAAGGGAATCCAAGCCTCATTAGTTTCTGTTTATTATTAATTATAGATGCAACTTCCATTCATAAATTGAATAGTAGAATGGGTGAACATTCTGTTGATTGAATTAAAAAGCTGCCATTAAAAATAAGATTACTTGTGCAATATGTTTTTATGTTTACTCCTCTAAAATGTATGGCTGGGCATCAGTGGCAATTCAATTTTTTAAATCAATTTAGGCTCATAGAAATGATTTCCCCAAACTTCTCCAAGAGGATAGATTAATTCTCCAATAATTTAGAAGTGGTGATAGTAGGGCCCTCCTGAAAAGGCTGGATAGGTATTGTTTTACCATTTTCTTGCCTATTTTGATTTGTATTCCTAATCTCTTTTTCATGGTACTATTTTTCCCTTTGTCTAAAGACAGATGCAAAGAATGCATTAAACATTTCTTCTTTCTCCCTGCTGCCCATTACCTCCTTGCCCTCTTCTCCCATTAATAGACTAATTGTTTCCTTGTCTTTGCCCCCTCCCCTTGTCTGGATCTGCCTGTCTGTCCTCTGTCAGTCAGTCAGTCTGACATCTCTCTCTCTCTCTCTCTCTCTCTCTCTCTCTCTCTCTCTCTCTCTCTCTCTCTCTCTCTCTCTCTCTCTCTCTCTCTCTCTCTCTCTCACACACACACACACACACACACACACACACACACACACACACACGTTTCTCTTTCCATCCCCCCCCTCCCTCTATCTATCTACCTAGTCTAATCTACAGTCCAGGATTTTTCCAATGGTCCTTAATCCAATTACTAGCCAGAACCAATATTGCTTAGGTTTCAAAATTACTGAAGTTCTTCTTTGTTTATTTGTTTTAATGAATGAAAACAAGCATTATATATTTCTACAGTGGTAGAATCCAAAAAGATATTTGTTATGCCTATAAGATTATTATTATTATGGTTCGTTGGACAGTCAGACAGATGTTCAGACTGGATTTGACATTTTTATCCACCTATTGAGTCCTTTCCAAGGACTTGAGATAGGCAGATGTGGTGTTATTACAAAATGACAACGACTCATACCCTTCATCTTTGCAGTGACATTGACAGACTCTATCTACCAAGGAAAATAGGTGGGCATGGAATGTGGCAAGTACATCAGATAGTTGAAGCAGGCAAAGCAATCAATAGACAGACAGATGGACAGATAGATCCAGAAGAGGAAAAGATATACTGTGCTATATATTACTTGATTTGTTTCTTGCCGTAAACTGGTGCTTATATTTGATATTACAGTATTGGCATTTTTTTAATGCTTGTGCTAATTGGTTTTTTGAAACAAGCTTTAATGCAGGCAACCTTATTCTGTTGTTGTTTTTTAATGTTCTAGATGCTCACTTATTCTTTGTTTCAATTCTTCTACTTCTTTAGTCAGAGGACATTGTTCTTTCTTTTTTTAAAAAAAAATAGTTTTTATTAGGTTATTTACATTTAAAAAAAACAGAAACATACAAAAGAAAAACATTTACGACATTGACAAGTACAATATAAACATATACAAAAACATAAAAAGCGCATACAGCTATAAAGTTGTCTATTTCTATCATTTGTTCTACGGCAAATATATATTTAACATTTAATTTAACATGGTTTTCGAATTTTGTCTCATATTTTGCATTGTATTTTATAAATCAAACGTAATGGTAATAAAGTTTAACCATAATATTTATAATGATATAACAATAGTAATATTTGTAGTAGTATAGATAATAATAGTAATAATAGTACAGAAAAAAAAAATAAGGCATTGTTGGTTTAGTAATATCTTAGTATACATATATAGTAATACAATATAACTGTTTTCTCTATAAATTCTCTAGTTCAATTTCCATATGCCTTATTTGGCTTATATTTCTATTTATTACATTGATGTTATTTGTTTTCGTTTTCCGTACCAATTGTAAAATAAATTCCAGATTTCATAGTAGTCGGAGTCTTCCTTTCCTTTCAGTTCCATGGTTAGTTTATCTGCTTCGGCACAGTCCAGGATTTTACTAATTACACTGCTTTCCTCGGGAATATCGTTTAATTTCCAATTTTGTGCTATCGTTATTCTCGCCGCTGTTAGTATATGTAGAATAATATAATAGTATTTCTTATGCATTTTTTGATTTATGTTTCCCAATAAGAAAACTTCCGGTGTGATATCTATATCTTGTTGTGTGATTTCTTTTAACCAGTTTTTGATTGTATTCCAGAAGGCTTTTATTTTTGGACAGGTCCACCACATATGATAGTAAGATCCAATTTTGTGTTGGCATCTCCAACAATTTGGTGATAAGTTTTTATACATTTTTGCCAATCTCGCTGGAGGGAGGTGCCATCTATAGAATACTTTATAATAATTTTCTTTATATGAAACTGATTTTGTCATTTTGTAGTTTTGGTTCCAAATTTTTTCCCATTCATTAATTTGCATCTCATGTCCGAAATTTTTCGTCCAGCTTATCATATTTCCTTTTATTATGTCTTTTTGTGTTTTGTTTTTTAGGAGAAATTTGTATATTTTAGTTATTGCTTTTGGTTCTTGATCTAGTAAAATTTTATCTAATTCTGATTTGAGTTTTTGTATTCCATATTTTCTCTTGTCGTTTTCTAATCTGTTCCTAATTTGGAAATATGGCCACCAATCAATCTTGATTCCTTCTTGTTCCAGTTTTGCTATAGATTTTATGGCACCTCCTTCTTCCAGTATTTCTTCATATGTGACCATTTTTTCCAGATTCGTTGTGTTTGGGTGTGTAATGGCTTCCATACCAGAGAACCAGGGTGGTATTTTAGTGTAGTATTGTTTTTTGATCTTAAGCCAAGTTCCTAAAAGAGAGTCTCTAATTTTATGTCTTTTGAAGTATGAGTGTGTTTTATGTTTATCATCCCAGAGGAATCCATGCCACCCTAAATGTAAGTCATAACCTTCTAGTACCAGTAAACGTCTATTTTTAATTTGAATCCAATCCTTTATCCATGTTAAGGCGGATGCTTGATAATATAATTCAAAGTCCGGTAGTCCGAATCCTCCCTGATTCCTATTTTGTTGTAAATATTTTAATTTAATTCTTGGTTTTTTTCCGGCCCATATAAATTTGGTTAGTATTTTATTTAGTTGTTCAAAATATTTTTTCTCTAATTTGATTGGAATGGTTTGGAATAGGTACAAAATTTGAGGTAATATTGACATTTTAATCGCTGCGATTCTACCAATTAGAGAGATTTGTAATTTATTCCATTTATCTAATTTTTTTTCAATTTGTTTTAAAATTTCCATATAATTTGCTTCTTTTATTGTAGTGCATTTTGCTGACAGAGTGATTCCTAGATATTTTATTTTCTTAACAATTTGTAGTTCTAATTTCTTTTCTAGTTCCTTATTTTGTATGTCTGTCAGGTTTTTGATTATTATTTTAGTTTTTTGTTTATTGATTTTCAGACCTGCTACTTTCCCGAATTCATTTATTTCTTTTAGTAAAATTGGTCCTGACTCTAATGGTTCTTCTATGTTAAAAACCAAGTCGTCAGCGAATGCTTGTAATTTATATTCCTGCTCTTTTATCTTAAGTCCTTTTATTTCTTTATTTTCTCTTACTTTTTGTAATAATGATTCCAATGATAGTATAAATAATAATGGGGAGAGGGGACAGCCTTGTCGAACTCCCTTTTCTATATTGAAATTTTTTGTAGTTTCTCCATTTATAAGAATTTTAGCAGTTTGTTTTGAATATATTGATTTGATTGTCCTTATGTAATTCTCTCCAAAATTCATTTTATTCAATTGATTTATTATAAAGTCCCAGTTTAGGTTATCAAATGCCTTTTGGGCATCTAAAAATATGAGTGCCATGGATTCCCCTGGGTGTGTCTCATAGTATTCTAAAATATTTGTAATTGTTCTTATATTGTTTTTAATATGTCTATTTGGTAGGAAGCCATTTTGATCTGAATGTATAATTTTGGTAAGTGTTTTTTTTAGTCTTTCCGCCATTATAGACGCAAAGATTTTGTAGTCTGAATTTAAGAGCGAGATTGGCCTGTAACTCTGGATCTTATGTTTCATATTGATGTCTTTTGGAATGATTGTTATTAGTGCCTCTGTCCATGAATCTGGGATTGCTCCTTTTGTTAGTACTTCATTGTATGTAATTAGTTGTATATTTTTTAAAATCGTTTGTAATTCTTTGTAGTACTCTGCTGGAATACCATCCGGTCCTGGGGTTTTATTGTTTTTCTGATTTCTAATAGCTTTTTCTAATTCAATCAAGGACATTGTTCTTTCTAAGGCAAAAGAGAGGGTGCCTGGATTCTGAATGGAAACTATTTCATATCTGCGCTGGCTTTTTGCCAACTCAGCCTCTACAACTGAGATATTTCTAGCAAGGCTTTGGTTTCTTTGCCTTGGGTAGACCTTTACAGTTCTTCAAATTCTTCTTCTGTGAATACTTTGTTTCATATTATAAATCAACATTGATCTGCTAGCCTCTGTTCTATTATTTCTGATTCTGGTTGTTGTTCTTTCTAGAACTGGTGCATTTGTTTCAAATATCCTCTTCTTCTTGGACTTGATCTGTAGTAACAGATCATTATTTCTTTATTTTCAATTTCTGTATATTTATAGAGCAAACACCTTTCCTTCCAGTAGTTCTGCAGCTTCTAGCCCTGGTTTCCCAGCCAACAGTGCTAGTCCTGTAGCCCATTTTTCACTAGATATCCAGGAACTCCAACACCTGGTGTAGTCCTTGTTTACCTGGGCAAGATTGAGCCAGTGTGGGTTTCTGTAATTTACATCTCACCATATTTGTTGTGAGAGATACTTTTTGTCTGAGTTCTCTGATGAGACTGTCCAATATGGTTGAAACTCCAGCATAGGTCTCATCTTCGTCAGAGTACATAAGTCCCACAACCACATCAAAGTAGTGCCATATGAGGATTATTATTAAAATATGTTTCATAGAAAACATGAGGTTTAAGAGGATATTAGTGAAAGATTTGGGTTGGGTTTTTTTTTAAAGCAACTTCCTTTTTATTTTTTTATAATTTATTTTTATTTTTTAGTATAATAATTCCATACATAGTTTGTGGACAGTGTATTGATTGGATCAAGTCTTTTTTAAACAATGCTGACAATAATAATACAAATAAGTATATATAATCCTAATCTTCCAACTTCAACAATACTATTCTCTCTTCATAATCCTTTATCATTTCCCCCATTAATTCATTTAAACATAGATAACATTTCTTTGCACCATGTATTTGCTATCCTCTATTAAATTACTATTATTTAATATTTAAAAAATTACTCATTATTCCACCATATCTTCAATATTTTAAATGCGTAGTATAATGCCAAATATTGACAATATTTAATCAATCCCAGGAGTGTATCTCAAAATCCCCACAATTTCTAATCCTTAATATTTTAGATTCACAATATACTTTAACACACTATTAATATTAATAATACAATTAAGTTACCTAATCCTAAATTTCCATCTACTAATCTTAATTTATTTTGGTTGTGATAAGTTATATTATCTATTAATATATATACTACTATTTTCCCTCTATGTATTTTCCCATTTTATTAATATATTTTCTCATTATCCATAATCTCTTAATCTTTTTAAAATTCCGTCATTTATTGACTTTTTAGTCAGCCTTTTGTCTCTCTCTCTTGGAATCTAGTATCTCTTTTTGATTTTTTTGTGCCTACTGAACTTTCTCTTCTGGGTACCCTTTGTCTCTTTCTGCTGTATTATTTGAACACCCATCAACAAGACTTCCTTTTGTTTGTTTTTTAAAGAGATTTTTCTCTTTTCTCTGTTCTATTATAAACTTTTGAGAGGTTATCTAATTGACTTCTACTTATTAATCCTTTCTCTTCTTTATTTTTAACTTCTTGCATCTCATTTTGGTTTTTCCCTTCCACTGCTTTTTCTAATTTCTCATCTATTTCTTGAGTATCATGTTTCTCCGCCCCCCCAATTGTTGAGTGACTTCTACATTCATTTCTGTGTCTTTAACCAATCCCCTTGTCTCCTTATTGTTCTTTATAGATTCACTCACACTTTTTAACATAAAAATATTTCTTCATATATCTCTATTGTCCCCTGTAAATCCATTTTATAACAATTTAATAAAAAATTATAAAAAGTATATTTCTATAATTCCGTCTCAATATTTAAAAACTCCTGCTTAATAAAATTTCATCAATCCCATATTTATACCTCCAAATCCCCACAATTTATGATCTTTAAAATTCTTAATAATTTACAGCCTTATAGTTTTCCAATTATATATCTTCCCAATTGTCCAAATTTTAAAGTCTTATTTAACTTTCCTTCTTTTCTCTTTTCTTCTGACACCTTTCTTTTTTTGCCTCATAGAATGGTCTATTGAATAACATTAATAGTCCAAATCCAAATTAATCCACTAGATTCCTCCAATCTTTCAAATCCATAATCCAATAGCCAATTTTAATAAAGTTTAGTTATTTGCAAGTTAGTTCCTTTTATAAATCTTTAAAAGGGAAAGAAAAACAAACTCATTAAATATTCTCAAATTATCCAAGTCATCTTCTAACAGTAGTGTCAAGGTCAGCCCGTCCTCCAGATGTTATCACTTCTATTCTGTGTATTAGACTTTGTGTGTATTGGGTTGACTTTCACTGAGTATGCTGCGGCTGTAGTGCTGTAGTACTTCTCTTCTTCCAGTAGATGGCTGTCTTATTCCCAAGTCCAATGTTAAACCGTCTGTTAAAAACAGCTGATTATCCGATAAATTCAGGGGGTTTAGAAATACAAATAAACAAGACAGTTTCTCCCGAAAATCACCTTTCAAATTGTTTAAGCTTCTTTCAAGCTTTCTGTGTTTTAAAGCTTCCCTTGGGCTTCTTTCGCCTCTTGATTTTCAGTTTTTTCCCCTCTCCATGTATTTAGTTGCCGCTTTCTTAGGCTTGGGAGTTATCTTTTAAAATTCTTGCACTTATATCAGGTCTTTGGAATAAAAGTTGGCAATGATCTCACCCAGTTTCAATGCTCTGCCCTCGAACCGCTCCAGCACAAATCTTGTGGTCCTGGTTATCCCAGCTTTGTGACTGCCAGAAAATGGCTGTTGTCCCTGCTGCCGTTTGGGAGAGCTTGCTTTGGACCTAATGAGGAAATTGTGAATTCCTCATGGTCAGCAAAGCGCCTCTCCTTCCTTCACCACCCCTACAAGGCGGCTATGACCCCAGAGGGTCTCCTGATAGTGGTTAATGGCTGGATTTCCCGGGGCTCAGCGGAGCCCACTATTTTCCAACTGTTCTTGCCACGACATCAACCGGAGGTCCCTCACAACTTCCAGTTTTATATATATCATGTTTAATATTATCATGTCCCTAAGAATGCCTTAATTTATAGGAGCTGTGTTTAACACTTTCTCTTTTCATCCATATCAGGGGGCTTCTGGAAAAGTTCTGAATATTGTTTTAATATAATGTTTTATGCTGTTATGTCATGTTATGACATGTCATGTCATGTCATGATGTTATGTTATTATGTTATTTTGTTCTGTTTTATTTTAGCTTTGTTTGCTTGCTTTATTTTATTCCTGTTAGTTGCTTTCATTATCTTACTGTGTTGTGATGTTTATATATATATAAACATCACAAACAGGAGGAAAGAAGGAGCAAGAACCACTTTCCCACCTTCTACCCATATGAACCATCCATGAATGGATTTTTTCTTGGTAGAATAGAATTTAGATTATTTGTATGTCAAGCAAATATTGTTCTACAACTTTTATCACTGCTGTTCCAAAACATGAATGGACAAAGCAAAGCCAAGTTGAAAACCCTTCCTAATAATACTTGATATTTTTTTGGAATCAAGAAATCTTTTCAGACACTCAGAAAAATAATTATTAAATATAAATTTGCAAATGTATATTTACCTGATTAGAATGGAATAGCTGTTTCAGGGCAGAATTTTTTTTTCTGTTAGAAAAATGATGTATATTTTAAATGATTTATAAATATGTATTTAACCACAAATATCACTTTTTTAAGATAATTAATATGCATCAGAGAGCTAGCCATTAAGGAATATTATCTCTTTTTATTTTTAAAAGCAGAAATATTAAATATCATAAACAGAAGTCTAGAATAATATATAATTGGGACAGAAACCACATGAAACAAGCTGGTACTCAATGAAATGGAGGTGAAGATTATGTCAGCTTAATTGCTTCTTGAATGATTCTTGATTTTTGTTCAAGTTAAGATTCTGAGTTAAAAAACAGGTGGTCTTTTTAATAGATGGAAAATTAATCTCATACAATCAAATAGGGCATTTGGATTCACTTCAGAAAAGGTGCTTCAGAACATGCTGAGGGCAGAAACAAACTATTTGTAGCTCCTTAAAGTAACCATGCCATTTTCTCAAAGATTGGGAATTCAGCTATAAACTTGCCTCTTTTGACAGTTCCTTTTCACTTGGATAGACTTTACATGTATAGTATGTCTTTATACACAAGCTTGTTTAGACATTCACTCAAGCATCTGATCACCAGAAACATGATTGAGCCATGCAGGAGAATATGATGGCTAAATAAATAAATAAATAAATAAATAAATAAATAAATAAATAAATAAATAAATAAATAAATAAATAAATAAATAAATAAATAATAAACAAACAAACAAACAAATAAATAAATAAATAAATAGCAATAACAATAGCAATAGCAATAGCAATAGCAATAGCAATAGCAATAGCAATAGCAATAGCAATAGCAATAGCAATAGCAATAGCAATAGCACTTAGACTTATATACCGCTTCATAGTGCTTTACAGCCCTCTCTAAGTGGTTTACAGAGTTCAGCATATTGCCCCCAACAATCTGGGTCCTCATTTTACCGACCTCAGAAGGATGGAAGGCTGAGTCAACCTTGAGCCGGTGAGATTTGAACAGCTGAACTGCTGAACTGCAGTGCTGCTCTTTAACCACTGTGCCACCTCGGCTCTAAATAAATAAATAAATAAATAAATAAATAAATAAATAAATAAATAAATAAATAAATAAATAAATAAATAAATAAATAAATAAATAAATAGAAATCTAATAGCACCTTTTTCAATTAATAAATTTTATTAAGAGGCAAAAACTTTCATCAGACGCTGTTCACTTTATCAGAGGCAAAGGGCGGCTAAACTGATATAGGATTTGAATTGGGGTGAGGTGGGGAAAGGAGGGGAAGACAAACTTGTTATGAAGATGCAGGCAAATGACCAATAGTTTATCAATTAACAATTTTAATGTATCAAAAATCCCATTGAGCTTGTTAAAGTCTTCTGAGACTGCCCAAAATCTTTTCATGTATGTGAGTTCACCAACATTTTGCTGAGTAATGGAGTTAAAGGCAAATTTCACTTTAAGTTGAAGATCTCTGGGTCAAAACAAATGTGTAGTGCAGAGCCTGGCTGAATAGTGATTCCCCTCATCCCAGTTCAGTGAAGTGACATGCCTCCCAATTCAACTTACAATGATATCCCTAGGTGAGGCCTTTCCAGAAAACAAGCCTGAGATCATATTGGAAGAATCACTATTGCAATGGATTCCCATGACACAATTGCCTCTTTCAATGTACTAACTATAGAGAATAACTATTTTGTTGTTTCCTCCAAAGTTGCTTGAAAAACCAGTTAAAAAGACCATGGTTTCTCTCTCCAAAAAGTCAGCAAAGCAATGAAGTAAAACTATTCTATCAGTCTTACTGAAGGATCTGGTCCAAAGTGTTCTGTTCCAGAAGTATTTCCAGCTAGTTACTATAAGAGCTACGATTTAAGATCTAAAACCACCTCAAATTTTGATGGGAAATTTCAAAGGACTATTTACCATTTCCAGGTAAATCTTTGTGAAAACAAATAATCAATCCAACTAAAAATACTTGGCTGAAGTGGAAGATTTTGATCCTTCCCTGTAGGTAGACAGATTGGGAACTAAGTACATTCCCTAGCTTGGAAGTGGCGCAAGAAGAGGTCCTCTAATTCAGTGGTCCCCAACCCCCGGTCCGCGGCCCGGTACCGGTCCGCAGAACAAATGGTACCGGGCCGCCCTGCTACTGCGTCTTCTGTGTAGCGGTGGCGGTGGGTCCTGCGACTTTTGCGAGTCCTGCGAGTCCCGATAATAAGCGCAGGGACGGGACTCCTGCGTCTGCTGACGTGCCCCGGCCCAGCTGATCAGAGTGGGGGCGGGACTTCTGTGCGTGGCTCATCAGTATTGAAAGTAACATGAGATTGTTTTGATTTAATAATCAACGCGACGCCGCAAACCCCCCCCCAGTGGGCCGCGGAAAAATTATCAAACGTTGACCGGTCCACGGCAATAAAAAGGTTGGGGACCACTGCTCTAATTGGTCTGGTCAACTTGCCTCTGAAAGATTTTAAAGGCAGCTTCTGTTGGCCTTTGTGTACATACCCAAGATAGGAGATACCCCAGATAGTCTCTGGGTTGTCTAAGGACTTGAAAGGCTGAAATTCTAAAATTTGCTCACAAAACAACTGAGTATCTAATGCAAGTCTTTCAAGATGACACAATATGATCCTAGCATCATGTATCAATTCCCAGGCTAATGTTGCCTTATGCACCAACAGATAGGTGGTGACCCATGTGGTGTATAAATGTCAAGGGCTATCTTCTGAAAAGTAGACAACATGGTCACCAGTAAAACAGATGTAGGTATGTATGGGTATAGTAGACAATATTTCATTTAAGTAGTTTGCTGATGAATTACCACTTGAAGTAACTGCAGTTCCTCTAACAGGGAAAAAACCCAAGGGAAATGCCTGCATGTTTACCACAACTCTGTGTCAAGGAGTTTCTATAATGGTTCTACATTAGTGTGTTCAGTGGTTTGTGCTTAATATTTTAAAAATGAAAGGAGGGACGGGGAAAGGAGAGCTAAGATTAATTATGCCCTCCTGTGGCTTCCTGAACCTTCATTTATCCAAGTAGGTTAAAAGTGCCAAGTGACTCTGGTTAGCGGGTAACTTAAGGTGCTATTTTCTCTCAGCTTGTGTCACAGCCATAATGTCCTTTAGACAATATTTCTGAATTAAATGTTTTAGATCACTGACAATACATTGGTGCAGATAATTCTTTTCCAGCTTGCTGCAGCTGGCACCCATCTACGGAGGGGAGCCAGGTATAAATCCCTTTGAAGAAAACAGGAAAAAAATTGCATTACATTATTACTTGGTAGAAATGTTTCGTAGCTGTTCCTGTGACAGAAATATTTTAGAATCAAGATTATGCAAGGAATTTAGCCAGTGATACAGTCACCACCAGATATGCTTAATATTTTCACCAGCCTATATTTTTTTTATCATCTCACTCCATTTATGAATTCAATTTCCTCCCTCTTTTGCTCCTGGCTATGCAATTAAAAAAAATCTTCCTTTCACTAATATAACATTAATTTGTGACCTATGGTGGGGAAAATGGAAAAAAAATAGGTCACACTGTATCTACTGCCCTCCTGAGGGGTTTTGACTGGTTATTGCCTAAGCTTGATCAGAAGCCAACTATTCAATTAGGAATTGAACACAACTAATTTTGTGTTTCTTTGACATGTATTTCTAATGAGAGACACCTTTTCCCTCAACTTGCAAGACAAACAAACAATATTTTGAAGACTTAATCACTGCAATTCTGTAGAGTCAAAATCCATTTGATCATGACTGAGTTTCTTCTGTTTTGCAAATGTCTGTTTGCAAAATTTGTTGAAATTGTTGGCATTGGTTCAGAATTCTTGAAAGGTCTGATCATTAAATGTGATAAAAATAATAAAGAAGATAAAGATAAAATGTTTAAAATATCAGGGATAAATTTCTCTCCATATGACTCATTGCTTTTTAAATGTTGGATCATGCGGTTATAAATCCTTTATGTTAGAATTTAGAGAATTAAAGCTATTCCAATATAGAAACTCAGTAATCCTTATCACAAACTTGTAAGTAGGCCAATATTACTACAATAAGAAATAATGGAAAGCTTACTGTCCACCTAGCCAGTAATAGCTTTTCAAAAGAACACCATCATAATAAAATCTCTCTCTTTTCCTAAATCGTCTACTGAAGATGTTTCAATGTGATGTTATGAAGTAAATTTAGACCTTTCACATACAAAGTATGTGCTGAATCACTAAAACTATGTTTCTTATGTTTAAATGTAGTACTCTGCAAAGCTACTGTATGTTGGGTGTTGGATTGAATCACCCCCATTCAGGCAGATTTTCAAATCAAACTAGAATTGTACTTATACTTGACAGAAGCAGAATCTCTTGCACATTGTGGCTCTTCTAGACATGTACAGTCCCTGCAGCAGAGGTGGGTTTCAGCAGGTTCTGACCAGTTCTGGAGAACTGGTAGTGGAAATTTTGAGTAGTTCGGAGAACCGGTAAATACCATCTCTGACTGGCCCCGCCCCCATCTATTCTCTGCCTCCCGAGTCCCAGCTGATCGGGAGGAAATGGGGATTTTGCAGTATCCTTCCCCTGGAGTGGGGTGGGAATAGAGACTTTACAGTACCCTTCCCCTGCCATGCCCACCAAGCCATGCCCATCAGGCCATGCCATGCCCACCGAGCCACGCCCACAGAACCAGTAGTAAAATATTTTTTTCATTAAAATTTTTTATGAGTATTACAAACATTCCCCCCCGCCCGTTCCCCCCTCCCTCCCCCCTTGCGCTCCCTCCATCTCCCCCACCCCCTCCCTAGACTTCCCAGATAAATAAATAAAATATTTTGAATCCCACCACTGCCTTGCAGGTAAGCCATATGCCACAAAGTGACACTTTGTGAGGCAAACAGTTTGCCTCTGATATTTCATTTGGGTTCAGAGAAGGATTATATCATCACAAAAGAAAATCACTGATGGGTAGAGACCTATCAGTCAGCATTCTTAGATCACCATGTTCCATGTTTATTGAGTACACTCAGGATATATGCAATGTGAGCTTAAATCTAACATCTGGCTCTTGATATGGAATTTCACATTTTCAGCACAGCACACATCTCCTTCAGCTTTTCGCAACATTAGCGATGTTTCTGATTAGCTGGCTGGAACCTTGCCTGTTAAACTCTGAACAGGGAATGGGCTTCTGGACGATGCAGTCTCCAAAAGGGAGGATTGAATCAAAGTGCCAGGGAGTAGAACCACAGATCCCAGCAGCCCAGGGGGAAGAAAGAAAGAAGTAGCTTGGAGAGAGGGAAATTGGAAAAAGCTGGAGAGAGTGAGTGCTGCTCCTGAATGGAGAATTGCTGCTGCATCCTGGGCTGTAGGCTGTATTCCTGCTACCGTAAGAAAGGGAGATTGGAGAGAGCATGGAAGCAGAGGGTCATACTGTTAAGACTCTGGACCAGGGGCGGGTTCCTATTTTTTTACTACCACTCTGTGGGCGTGGCTTATTTTGTGGGTGTGGCTTGCCAGCCATGTGACCGGGTGGGCATGGCTTGCCAGCCATGTGACCGGGTAGGTGTGGCTTGCCAGTCATATATTAGTTATTTCAGAGATATGTTACTACTATTTTTGCTATTTTATACCTTACATGAAAAGCTTTGCATACAAAGTGCATGTTACACCATGGCAACACAGCAACCTTTATATGCAGAAAATGCTATAGTTAAAAGACAAGCAAGTCTCATACAGCATTTTTGGTTTCAGTCATGGATTCCTTAGACAAAAATATTGAGGACTGTTAAAGAACAGTATCTTTTAACAGTCCTCAATGTTTTCGTCTAAAGAATAACATTATAAAACTGTATAAAATTAACAGTATAAAAGGTTAAGCTTTCAGAAGAAGCCCACTTTGGGAAGCTTTAGGCAAAAGTGAAGGAAAAGTGTCAAATGTGAGCTTATTATTTTCAAGTGAAGGGACGGGGAAAGACTAAATTGTCAGGTTTCTGGGCATCCACAGAATAAATTTTTTTTAAAAAATGTAATTTTTTTTAAAAAAATGGCAACGCCCAGGCACCGGCAACCGACCGCACCGGTACTATGATGTCACCAGCGGGCCGCTACTGGTGCTATAGAGTGGACCGCACTGGTAGGAACCCACCACTGCTCTGGACTTGTTTGGAGAGAGAATGAGTTGCTGCTGGAGGAAGGATTGCTGCTGCATCCTGGGCTGTAGACTGCATTCTTGCTGCCATAAGAGAGGTGACAATCCTATTGAGGGCATAGTGAGAAGTGACTGTGAACCCTGGTTCAGCTGCAGTTTCCCGAATCATCATTTCTGACTGGAGAGGTGGGCCCCTTAGACCAATCACTGGGCCTGCAGAGGGTACACTCAAAAGGAAGTCAGCAGGATTGGAGAAGGGCCATTTGGCCACAAAACAGTTTCTGTGGCTTATTTGTCTCTTTTACCTGAGAGCTTCAACGCTAGTCTGGCCCTCTATGTTGACTGCCATTTAATCACTGGCCAGTAGATAGGGAGGATTGTACCTTAGTTAGACCCTTCGGCATTAGAAGCATTGCTATACTCAGTCTGAGTGACATCACCCATCAGCAGCCGTGGTGGCAGAGTGGTTAGAATGCAATATCGCAGGCTAACTCTGCCGACTGCCAGTAGTTTGATCTTGACCAGTTCAAGGTTGACTCAGCCTTCCATCCTTCCAAGTAAAATGAGGACCTAGATTGTTGGGGGCAAAATGCTGATATTGTAAACTGCTCAGAGAGTGCTGAAAAGCACTATGAAACAGTATATGTCTAAATGCTATTGCTTTCATAAAGAACAGTTTCTTCTATTTCTGTGCTATATATAAATTCACTGTTTGCTGTGTTATTGTTTGCATGCTCACTGCACTGGTGTTGGTTGCTTACAGTTTTACTGTTTAATCTTATTTTATCCTAAGGACTATTATTTTAATTAAAGTCTCACTAGCAAAACAAAATGTGCCGGTGTGTTTGGGTCAGGAGGGCTGGTCATCTGAGAAGAGGGACAGAAGGACCCCAATCATCACCATCCTTCAGGGGTAAGTGCTATATTATGTTGGTTTTAATTGTTATAAGCTGCTCAGAGTCATGTACTTAAAATAGGTGGCTATATAAATTGAAATAATAAACAATAGTCACTAATCTTCACAATTATCTACAACAATTCATCCATTCAAATGGGGAAAAAATGTGTGGTTTATAATTTTCTCCATATAAATGAAGAGGCTGCAATGAAGTGTTTCTTTTTATGCTAGAATAATAAAAGTAAATTATATGCCAACAATATTTCCCTTTTGATTTGTCCTTTGTCCATTTCAAGTCTAAGTGGTAATAATATTCTCTCATAATACAATGATCCATAATCTGCCTATCTGATTTTAGAGTGTTGGTATATTGGCCTGTTTCCAATTTTTCTGCACTTTCCACCTAGAAACAAACAATAAGTAAAGTGCAAGATCATTATTGTGCAGAGATTTATTATCTTTAAAGAGAAAAAGAACTCCTAAAGCTCCATGAAACAAACCTGTTGACGTGTAATTTCAGAAATGAGATGCAGTACCCACAATATCAGAACGATTATGGCTAATTCAACAAACAAATCACAACTAGCCCCTACAGTGGCTGTTTTCTCATTCTTGGGAGTGGGTGGCAGCATAGTGACAAGTTTTTGCCAGAGTTTTCCACCTCACCCTTTCTAAATTTATTTGTGTGCATGAGCACTTCCAACCATTGCAGGCATTAACTCTCAGTTCTAGCACTGCTTTTTTTTAATGACACAAAGATAAAAGTGCATTACTTCATCAGTATTTCATTTCAAGGATAGGTAGGTTGTTCTAGACTGAAACAGTTTGATGCTTAATTGTATAACACCCTTCAATGTATTGAAAAAGCTTGTTGCACCACTGTCATGCCCCTGCATATAATTTTTATATATACTGTTGTTCCTCTCTAGCCCCATCTATGGGCCCGGGGGGGTCAAATACCAATCTGTATTGTTTTGAAGCTGACCCAACCCCTTTACCCACCAACCTGCACTCTCAAGACAAGTGCATGTTGGGAACCCAGACTCCATTTTCTTTTAGCATTTGGAGGAGGCAGAAGCACAAGAGAGAATCCAGCCTAATTTATTACATGCCACATGTTCATCCAAGGACAAACCCACATCCCCCACACACAGGATCCCTGGTGAGATTTAGATTACTTGTATTTATTAATTGTTAAGTTCAACAGCAACTCAATACCGCCTATCTTGTATTTGGTTCTCATTGTATGTATTCCTATTTTTCCCAATTTCACCACATCCTGTTTTTTTAAAATGAAGCATCCAGATCTACACATATGGTCTGTTTTATTGGAGGATAGTGGGTTTAGTTATATGTCGAACTGCACACAGGGTAATGTGTAGTGAGGACAGAACAATCACTATTGAGAGTCCATGTTTTTCTTCCATGAGTTTCCTGTCCTCTCTCTGCCTCAACCCCCATATTAGCACAGAGACCATTGTTGTACTATATATGTCCACACATATAGGCTCTCCCCCAGTGCTATGTGAAAATGGTACCCACACCCCCTTGAAAATTTGCCCTTTCTGTTGCTGACACATATCCTGTTTCGATTGCTGCCACATGGTAGTGTCATGACTTCATAGGTGAAGGGCATGTTTAGCAAATCAATTGCTGAATGCTCTGGCTTTGCTGCCTTCCCTTTTTCTGAATGTCATCAGGCGGTGTGAAACCATCTGACCAGCAGGAGAGGTTGAGTGATGCAGGGGTTGAATGATGCAAGAAGAGGTGGGCTGGGGTTGGTTTTGAATGGCAAGTTTTGATGGGTTGTGTCCTGGAGAAAGCAAGGAAGTTCCCCAAAAAATCTACTTCTGCTTCACTGCCAAGCTATAACCTTTGATTATGTGGAACCCAACAAACTGTTCTAAATTCTTAAAGAGATGTAACTATTAGACCGTATTACTTGTATGTGGGTCAAGAAACAACTGGACATAGAACAATTGATTAGTTCAAAATAGGGAAAGGAGTATGACAAGGCTGTATATTGTTACCCTGCTGATTTAACTTATATACAGAGAACATCATGCAATATTCCAGGTTCAAGGAATCACAAGCTGAAATTAAGATTGTTGGGAGGAATATCAACAACCTCAGATATGCTGACAATACCACTCTAATGGCAGAAAGTGAAAAGGAACTAAAGAGTCTTTTGATGAGGGTAAAAGAGGAGAATGCAAAAGTTGGTTTGAAACTCTTGAGCTCCAAGATCACTGCAGACAGCTACTGCAGCCATGAAATTAAGCAACACTTACTCCTATGAAGGAAAGCTATGGCAAACCTAGACAGCATATTAAAAAGCAGAGACATCACCTTACTGACAAAGGTTCATATAGTCAAAGCTATGGTTTTCCCAGTGGTAATGTATGGCTGTGAGAGTTGGACCATAAGGAAGGCTGAGAACTGAAAAATTGATGGTTTTGAATTGTGGTGCTGGAGAAGAATCTTAAGAATCCCTTGGACTGCCAAGAGATCATATAAGTCAATCCTAAAGGAAATCAACCCTGGAAGGACAGATATTGAAGCTGAAGCTTGAATACTTCAACCACCTAATGAGAGGAGTGGACTCACTGGAAAAGACCCTGATGTTGGGAAAGATTGAAGGCAAAAGGATTACAGATTACAGATTACAGATTATTAGAGTTGGAAGGGACCTTGTAGGTCTTCTAGTCCAACCCCCCGCTCAAGCAGGAGTCCCTACACCATTGCAGACAAATGGCAGTCCAATCTCCCTTTGAAAGTCTCAAGTGTTGGAGCTCTCACAACCTCCGCAGGCAAGCTGTTCCAGTGGTTGATCGCTCTCACCGTCAGAAAGTTTCTCCTTATTTCCAGGTTGAATCTCTCCTTGGTCAGCTTCCATCCATTATTCCTTGTCTGGCCTTCTGGTGCCATAGAGAACAGCCTGACCCCCTCCTCTCTGTGGCAGCCCCTGAAGTATTGGAACACTGCTATCATGTCACCCCTGGTCCTTCTCTTCGCCAGACTGGCCATGCCCAGTTCCTGCAACTGCTCTTCGTATGTTATAGTTTCCAGGAGAAGGAGATGGCAGAAGATGAGATGGTTAGATAGTGTAATTGACACAATGAACATGAATTTGGGCAAACTCTGGGAGACAGTGGAGAATAGGGGAGCCTGGCATGGTCCATGGAGTCACAAAGAATCAGACATGACTTAGCAAATGAACAACACCAACATTCTGGATGGTGGCAATCCTCTGAAGGGAACAGAGCCTGGCCTATGAAGGGTGGGAGCACATCTTCAATAGACCTTGGGTTATCTCCATCCCTTTATGGATCTTGATTGTATCACCTATAACAGTGCATTCAATTATAGGCAACTTGAAACTTCCATGCCTTGTGGCCAACTGAAGAAGGCTGATCATATTATGACTTAGAAATCTCTCTTGTCTGGCTGAATATGTTAGGGAAAAGGGATTATCAATGAGAATAGTTCTCCTAGAACCATGCAGGCAGAGATAATTTTGTCAGAATGTGATTGTGGGGTGAATAAAAATGTTTTATTTCATGGTATATGGCATTCAATGTAAAACTTTCTCCAGTTAAACTTAACTTAGCTTTCTTTCTTTTTCCCCCTTTTGTAATATTATAAATATTGATTCATTGTATTATTTCAATGCAGATTTCAATGCAATAACATTTATGTAACATGATTATAAATTATGAAAGTTCTATTATTTAGATAGCTTAAAGAATTAAAAATAAGAAAAATGTAACACTATCAATATTAATAGCAATTTAGGAGGTCAATATTGCAAGCATAACTTTATTTAAGTTTTCATCCAAAATTGAGTATAACATAGTAAAAAAGGACAGCTGTATTTCATATAAAGTTGTAGTTATGTGCCTGTAGTTTCACTCTGAAACTAATTAATGCTAAGATCTCCATTGTATTATTGTAGCGTATATATGTATATTTATATGTTGATAAAAGGAAATAAAAGATACACAAAACAAATTTAACAAAAGTAAAAATATTTGAAAAAGAGAAAAAAGAGAAAATCAGGATTGATAAAATTATTGTCAGACATATGCAAAAAGCAGCTGTATTTGGAACAGCTTACATCCTGTCACAATACCTTTAACACTGTCAAACAAAATCTGTGCATACCAGGTCCTTGGTAAGGATAGATGGACAAAAAGGCTAATTCCAGTGTAAACATCTGGCTAACCCTGTGACAAACCATAATAATATTAAACAACAATAATAACCATAACCATATTCATTTCTGACTCTCTTCCCTTTTGGTACATTTGCTGATTTGTGATATTTGTACATTCAGGCCTCCCCGCCCCAAAAGCCATATTATAAATGGTTATATTTACAGTGCTGCATGATATGTTGTATGTATGGGAACCATTGTTGCTAAAAAAAATTATTTGTAAGTATACTGTTAGTTTTGCCATTCTCCCAAGTTTAAGTTTCCAGCCAGATATTGTCAGATTTGTGTCTTTCTTCCAGTGTTGATCAAAATTTATTCTTGCTGCTATAAGCATATGTCTCATTAAATTATGATATTTCTTGTTAATTTTTTATGAGATTATACCTAATAAAAATAGATAAGGCTTCATTTCAAATTTAAATTCCAAGATTTTCTGCATTAAAGTATGAATGTCTTGCGGGTATTTTTCAGGTTTTTTAACATATTAATTTAGTTATCAAAACATAGGTATGTGCTATGCAGTGAATGGAATGACTACTATGTAAAATCTTAGATCCAGCTAATTCAGGTGGTATGGGAAAAATAGCCAATGATCTAGCAGATTTAAATCCTGTGCACTTTGGCCTTCAATGGATCTTTGGCTATCAGATGGACAAATACTCCATTAATAGGGCAATTGATTTGGACTGAAGATGAACATATTCTGTAACATTATGCTATTCTTTAGGAAGGACTTGGTGGGAGAAAGGACCTTGGAGATCAGCTAATTCAGGGGTCGGGAACCTATGGCTCGCGAGCCAGATGTGGCTCTTTTGATGACTGCATATGGCTCGCAGCAGGGGTGAAATCCTCCCGGTTCGCCCGGGCTAGTCCTTCGGCGTATAGCCGATGGAACTGGCGGCGGTTGCGGCGCGGAGCTTCTCCTGCCCGCTTTCCCGTCCCGGCTGAACACAATCACCGCTTTCCCGTCCCGGCTGACCACAATCATTTGGGTTATTTTTCCCTCTGTGCATGCGCGCGCATGCACAGAGGGAAAAATAACCCAAATGGCGGTGTTCAGCCGGGACGGGGGGAGCTAAAAAACGGCCATGGCCACATCCCTGCCGTTCTCCAGCCAAGCGGCTGAAGAAGCCCCGGAGCCCCGCCGCCAACCTGTGTCTCCTGCTGGGAAGGAGCCTCTGTCGCTGTCTCTCGCGGGGTTCCAGCCACCCGACTGAGTCCCTGACCGTGGCACCGGCAGGGTTAATGCGTATGGGAGAGGAGAGAGAGCGCTACCGCCGCCACTGCTGCTTTCACCGCTCTGATATTTCTTTGGTGGGCGCGCGCGGGAGGGACCATGGAGCAGAGGCGCCCGGCAGCTTAAGGCAAGAGGCGGGTGGGAGACGCGGGCAGGAGCCTGTCGCCACCGCCGCCACTTCTGGCATCCCCACGCCTCTCACCCCACTCGCCGGGTGCCTCTGCTCAGCGGTCCCTCCTGCGCAGGCCCACCAAAGAAATATTGGAGCAGCGAAAGTAGCAGCGGCGGAGGGAAGGAGAGAGCGCGCTACCGCCGCCGCTGCTACTTCCGCTGCTCCAATATTTCTTTGGTGGGCCTGCGCAGGAGGGACGGCTGAGCAGAGGCACCCGGCGAGCGGGGTGAGAGGCGTGGGGATGCCAGAAGTGGCGGCGGCGGCGACAGGCTCCTGCCCGCGTCTCCCACCCGCCTCTTGCCTTAAGCTGCCGGGCGCCTCTGCTCCATGGTCCCTCCCGCGCGCGCCCACCAAAGAAATATCGGAGCGGTGAAAGCAGCAGTGGCGGCGGTAGCGCTCTCTCTCCTCTCCCATACGCATTAACCCTGCCGGTGCCGCGGTCAGGGACTCAGTCGGGTGGCTGGAACCCCGCGAGAGACAGCGACAGAGGCTCCTTCCCAGCAGGAGACGCAGGTTGGCGGCGGGGCTCCGGGGCTTCTTCAGCAATCCACCCACCTACCTCGCTTGGTGCGGTTCCCCGTACTTGACGTCTTGGAAGAGGGCTGGGCGAGGGAGAAAGGAGCCACGGTGGGGATTGGTTTGCAGAGAGAAAGAAAGAAAGAAAGAAAGAAAGAAAGAAAGAAAGAAAGAAAGAAAGAAGAAGAAGAAGAAGAAGAAGAAGAAGAAGAAGAAGAAGAAAGAAAGAAAGAGAAAGAAAGAAAGAAGAAGAAGAAGAAGAAGAAGAAGAAGAAGAAGAAGAAGAAGAAGAAAGAAAGAAAGAAAGAAAGAAAGAAAGAAAGAAAGAAAGAAAGAAAGAAAGAAAGAAAGAATCATTACCAATGCTATGATGGAAATCACCAACTCAAAAACAAATATCACTTTGGAGCAAGGAAGCTGCTACAGCAGCAACAAATTAAACAGCACAAAGACAGGGATTCTCTCAATATCCCATTGTCCCTATTGACATTTAGTTGAATTCACTTTTAAAATATATTATATGGCTCTCACTGAAATAAATTTCCAAATTTTTTGCTTTCATGGCTCTCTTAGTCAAAAAGGTTCCCGACCCCTGAGCTAATTGAATCCACTACTTAGTGTAGGAATCCACTCCCACAGCATCCCAGGGCTATGGTGGTGCAATGGTTAGAATGCAGTATTGCAGACTAACTTTGCATTCCTTTTCAGAATCCTTTTAGATTCTGAATGGCTCAAGGTTGAAGCAGCCTTCCATCCTTCCGAGGTTGGTAAAGCGAGGACCCAGATTGTTAGGGATAATATGCTGACTCTGTAAACCACTTAGAGAGAGAGCTGTAAAGCACTACGAAGAGGTATATAGGCAGGGGTGGGCTGCTGGGGTTTGGGACAACCTCTAGCTAAGATTCTGTGCAGTTCGGAGAACCCCCAAATCCCACTCCTGGCTGGCCCCGCCCCACCTGCCCCACCCCTCCCAGGAGTCCCCATGCAGCCCGTTTTGGATGCAGGCAAGTGCAGGGCACGTGTGGAGGCTCAGGGAGGGCGAAAAAAAGGCCTACCGGAAGTTCTGGGCCGGTTTCCAGCCTCCAGAAGGCCTCTGGAGCTGGGGGAGGCTGTTTTCGCCCTCCCGGAGGCTCAAAAAAAACCTCCGGAGCCCAGGAGGGCAAAAACGCCACCTCCATCGTGGTGCAGAAGGCCGACTAGGCCATGCCCACCCAGCAACCGGGCAGAGAATCCCTTGCTAAAAAATTTTAAGCCCATCCCTGTATATAAGTCTAAGTGCTATTGCTATATCTAACAGATGGTCATCCAGGCCTTGTTTAAAAACTTATAGAGAAGAAGAGTCTATTGCCTCCTGAGGAAATCTGTTACACTCTTATTATTAGGAATATGTTGAACCAAAATCTGAATCCTTGTAATTTAAACTTATTGTTCCCTGTCCTTTCTTCTGGAACAAGAAGAACAAGACTGCCCTCATTCTTAATTATATTTCACTGTATTTTTCTCTTCTCCAGGCTAAACATATCCAGTACCTCTAGTCTTTCTTTTTATATTTTTCCTCAATCCTATAGCCACTCTTTTGATTTTTAGAACTCACATATAGGAATTGACATTGGCTCAAGTTGAAATTCATATTTCTGGTTTCTATCCATTCTTCCAGATTGCCAAGATCCTCCTGAAGCTTAATGGTGTCCTCTAAGGGTGTTGCTATACATTATTTTTAAGTCCATCTATATATTTGAAGATGATATTTTCTAATCCCTTATCCAAGTCAGTTATAAATATGTTGAACAGGATAAGCCCTAGGTCAGGGGTTTCCAAACTTGGCAACTTTAAGACTTGTGGACTTCAATTCTCAGAGTTCCTCTACCATGCTTCGCTGGCTGAGGAATTCTGGGAGTTGAAGTCCACAAGTCTTAAAGTTGCCAAGGTTGAAGACCCCTGCCCTAGGTCAATATCCAATGTTATGCCACTTCATCCAACTCAGAGCCATCAGCATATAACCCATGGGAGATTATTCAACCACTTCTATTTTCATCTAATTTTGTTAGCTTTAATTTTGCTTGCTTAAGTTTTGTCTCTTACTTTCTGCAGGTAGTAGCTCCTTGCAGGTAAAGAGCTGAGGTGGCGCAGCGGTTAGAATGGGATACTGCAGGCCACTTTGGCTGACTGTGATCCGCAGGTCAACGGTTCAAATCTCACCGGCTCAAGGTTGACTCAGCCTTCCATCCTTCCGAGGTAGGTAAAATGAGGACCCAGATTGTTGGGGGAAATATAAAATATATATTGCTTACTGGTGTAAACCGCTTAGAGAGTGCTTGCACTGTGAGGCGGTATATAAATGTCACAAATAAATAAATAAATAAATTCTTCCTTAGCTATTTCACCCATTTTCCGCATCTTACACATATTTCTGTGTGTATCCACAGTGGTTTCCTAAGTTGTTCCCAGTTCCCCCCCCCCCCTCAGGACAATGGTGGTTTCTTTGGTTTATTCATCTCATTGTGGGCGATATAATTTTTTAAAAGACCATCTCTAACTGTGAAATTAATCTGCTAGTATTTAACCCTCTTTCAGTTTGTGAAAATGTCTACACTCAGAATTGATTTTAGAGGTGGAAACATTTAAATAGTAATAATAAATGAGTGGATATTCTTAGGCCTGCAACATTCCTTCAACATTCATCCCACTGGGAGATATACTGTATTTACTAAATTTCCTGAAAGCTGGTTCCTGCTGTGTATTTTTTGCTTGTTCAGTTTTTAAAAACTGTTTTAAAAGAAGTTTGCCTCGGTTCTATTATTAAAAAGCAAAGTATTAAAAATATTGTGTTGTAGAAGACTCAACTCCAATCGGCTGTTTTGTCAAGAAGATGTTCTGTTTTCTTGGGAAGAAATGAATGTGTCCCTCCATTCTTAAAAAAGGAAGCAAACTTTGTCATCTTTTCTTTCCTTGCCACATTTAACTTTTCTATCTCAGAGCTCCGATTCATTCTTTTTTTAAATCAAAGCAGTAATGGAAGAATAGTCCTCACACTCAAATGCAATCACATTTAATCACATTTAATATCCTTATTTCTCAGTTGATCAAACTTTAAAAATTTGATTGCTTGAATTTGATTTAAAACTTAAAATTAAGTCACATCCCATAAAGAAATACACTTTTGTTGCTCTTCTGTTTAAATTTCATGGGGCTTTTTGGGGGATGGGGATCATTTACAGGTAGTCCTCGACTTACCATATTTTTCGGACTATAAGACACGCCAGAGTATAAGATGCACCAAGATTTTGAAGAGGTAAACAACAAAAAAACAGTTTTTGCCTTCCCCAGCCCCCAGGATCATTCTACAGGCCTCCCAAACCCTCTGCACGCCCCGTTTTTGCAAAAAACGGGCCCATTTTCACCTCCCAAACCCCCCACGCATTGCATTTTTGCCCTTCCCAGCCCCCAGGAGCACTTCGCAGGCCTCCCAAACCCTCTGCATGCCCTGTTTTTTGTGAAAAATGGGACACGCGGGGCGGGCTTTTTGGAGGACAAAAATGGCTGTACTCGGTGTATAAGATGCACCAACATTTCCACCCTCTTTTAGGGGGGGAAGTGCGTCTTATACTCCGAAAAATACGGTACATCCACAATTGAGCCCAGAATTTATGTTGCTAAGTGAGACATTTGTTAAGTAAGTCTTGCCCCATTTTATGACTTTTCTTGCCACATTTGTAAAGTGACACACTGCCATTGTTAAATTAGTAACATGGTTGTTAGAAGACCTCCAAGGTCCCTTCCAACTCTGTTATTCTGTTCTGTTAAGTGAATCTGGCTTCCCCATTGACTTTGCTTGTCAGAAAGACACAAAGGATGATCACATGACCTTGGGACACTGCAACTATCATAAATACATGCCAGTTGCCAAGCATCCAAATGTAAATCATGTGACCATGGGGATGCTGCAATTGTCATAAGTATGAAAAATGGTCATAAGTCCCTGTTTTCAGTGCCGTTGTAACTTTGAACGGCCACTAAATGAACTGTTGCAAGTCGAGGACTACCTATCCTCAGCTTTTGATTTCTTTCTGTTTGGTCCCTGTTCCCAACTGCGTGTATACAGTTGTAAAAAGGCAAAATAAACCAACCACCATTCTCTGGAATTCTATACCAATGTTATTCATGAAACTTCATCAAATGACTTGAAGACTTTTATTTAAGTAAGAAGCAAAATATACCAATCTAAATAAAACGCACATACCTACCCAGATAGATTTTCTGCTATTTTGCCTTAATATGAAATCCTGATGCCTGGAACTTAACCTTATCAAAATTATACTGAAAACACAAATCAATTAGCCAATTATTACCCTGAAATTAAGCTATGCTGGAATTTCACTCTATGTAATTTTGCCACTACTACAAGAAACAAATCGTGCATAATATTTTATACACAGTTTAAATTGTAAATTTTGTGGCTGATGGATGCTTTCTTGTTGAGATGTTTTTACTTAATTTCCTCTGTTTTTATAGATAACACTGGCATAAGGATTTGACACCAACAGACCCCCATAAAATCCAAATGCCATCAGACATACAGATCTTTGCCAGCCTTTTATGAGTCTATCAACAAAGACAGGCAGCAAAAGCTTATGGATACCTTTCACTGAGTCTTCCCATCCTTCTGGGCCAAGAAAGAGCGCATGTTAGAAAGCACTGATTATCTCTGAATAGTATTTCCAGGAAGTGGAAGGAGATTATTACATGAATTAATAAATGAATAACAAGTGAATAAACAAACAAATATATTTATACTCCCGCTCCATTGAGTGCATTTTTTTTATTCTGTTGACCATTAAAGATGAGGCTTTCTCTTTGTTCCCCACTTTGTCTCTGCTTGGCTTTCTCCTGATTAAAGATTTAAAACATTTAGTGTCTCAGCTTCACTCCATCTTGCTTCCTATCAAAAGATTAATGTATGACCTTCTTCCTTTCCTTACCTTTTCTTCCAATTTGAGGCTAGAAAGCTCAGAAAGACAAGTTATTTACAGGAGAATTTAAATTTCTTAATAAACATCATTTGTCCTTCTGGACTTTTAAGCATCTAAATGTTCTTCATGGATTTGGTTCTACTCACTCACATGTTTTGCTAAACGTAGCACCAAGTCAATGAATGGAAGGATTCTAATTATGAATTTTCGTATAATTAATATCTGCTCTGTTTTGTTCAACAGATTTCTCATCCAGCTGTATTTCCATAGATCATCCTAATCATCACCATCATTGGAAAAAAATGCTGGGTCAGTTAGCAATAGCACTTAGACTTATATACCGCTTCACAGTGCTTTACAGCCCTCTCTAAGTGGTTTATAGAGTCAGCATATTGCCCCCAACAATTTGGGTCCTCATTTTACCAACCTTGGAAGGATGGAAGGGTGAGTCACAACCTTGAACCATTCAGGACTGAACTCCTGGCTGTAGGCAGAGTTAGCCTGCAATACTGCACTCTAATCACTGTGCCACACAACTCCTATTTAGTGTATGAATTGGTTGAGAATTCTTTCCTTTCTCTTAACATAATTCTTAGCTGTTAAGATATCCCACATGCTAACAGCATTTGGGCACAAAGTGCTTATTCTGTAATAGTCTTTTGCACACTCAAAGGCCCATGCAATTTTCATGATCACACAGGTGTTTCTAGAGAAGCCTGCTAGCCAGACTTTGCTTGATGCATACATGCCACCATGAATTCCACTGGGAGTGAAAGAACCATATTTGTTCCCAGAGGAATCCATAGTGAGATTAATTAAAACCCTTATCTAAGATTGCTTCTTCTTCTTTTAAATACTGCAAGCTTCTCCAGCCATGACCCTCCAGATGTGACGGGACTGCAATAAACAGAATTCCTACTGTTATATATGTAGTTAAGAATTCTGGGGTCAAGTCAGAGACAAAACGAATCTGATAAGTGGATGGTAACAGCTCCATTTTTTCTAAATTTCTACTGCAACTTCAATAACTTTATGCTTTCTAGATATATTGGACTTCAGTTCCCTAATTCCCAAGCAGAAAGGTAACTTTCTAATGCATTGTTGTTTGAACATACATCCAGTTCTTTGAATATAGCATGGTAAAGTTTTGTTTAATAGTTGTATAAACCAAAATTGGTACTCCATGCCATGCTCCATGCTTTGTTTGATTTCCAGAACGAAACCCATTATGACTGTCCACATGGATCCTTAAAATCATAGGTTATGGAGAAGAATCTCAAGCAGGGCCCCTGGTTATAAGCTCACTAGAAGTTTGTGAGTATTTCAAAGGTGGATTACCAGAAGTGGTCTGCTTTACAATAATAGCATATTGTAAGAAAAGACTTGCCTCTGGATTCAACGGATATCATTTTCTAGTTTGTGCAATGGCCCTTTTACCAGTGGTGGGATTCAATTTTTTTTCCTACCAGTACTGTGGGCGTGGCTTGGGGGGTGTCATGTGATTGAGTGGGCATGGCCACGGCCATTCAGTCACATGCCCCACCCAAGTCACGCCCACAGAACCCAGTAGGAAATTTTTTTTGAACTTACAGCTTTTGCAGCCTTTCTTTCTACCTATTTTCTGCCCAGGCCTGGCTTAATCTATCAAAGGCCTCCTCCTGCATGTCGCCCACTCTCCCTTCGCCAGTCGCATATGTTGTCCCATTTCCCCTCCTTCACAGGCCCCAGCCCTAGCCCCATTTCTTCCCCCATGACCGCCTCTTTCTTCAGGCTTACCTTCCTCCCATGGTGGCTGGTGGCAGAGGGTAAGGCAAGCTCTCTTTTTCAGTGTGACTGCAAGAAGCCTCCCAGCTGTCGCCTCTTTGCCAGCCGCTTCCCAGTAGCGGCGGCTGGCTGGAGGCCGCCGAAAACTATAGGAGGTCTCAAATGCACCAAAAAAGCCACTGTCATGCCATCACTGCCCTGTTCTTCACACCGGCCATGCACGCACACCCCATTGCCTGCTGTGCCAGTCCCTCCACTCCAGGCTCCGGGGCCTCGGGGAATGGCATGTCCCTGGGGCCCTGGCCCCCGGCCCCCGACCCAAGGCGAAGGGTGAGTGGGTGGCATGCATTGCTTACCTTTGGTGAGATGAATGGGTGTCGGCGAGATGACTGGCGAAGCGATAGCTGGGCCGCATGGTGAAGGCAACATATATAGGGCGGGGGTGGGCGGGGTGAGCGCTGAGTGGCTGGAAGGGGCAAGCGTTGAGTGGGCAGCTGGAGTGAGCAAGTGGCGAGCAGGGCAAACAGCAACTGGGTGACTGGGCGACCGGGGACGGGGTCACCCAGAGGTGGTATTTACCGGTTCAGCGAGTGAGTCTAAATTGTCGTTATCGGTTCACCCGAACTGGTCCGAACCAGTCAAATACCACCTCTGCCTTTTACTCTTGCCATTAAAAAGCCAAGATTTGAATCTGATCCTTTAATTCCCAACTACATATATAAAGCTTCTCCTTGTTAATCTGACATGCATAAAAGCAACAATACGTTTCTATGTATATACATGTACAAAAATATGCTTTTCAAGGCTAGCCTAGTTCATATGATTTTTAAAAATGCATGAATTCCAAATGCCAGTATGTCAGTGTCTGGGAGTTGCCCCAGTATAGTCTTGTGAAAAGGAGTCTCTTGGCCTGAAGAGGATTAATTTAAAATGCTTACTGTCAAAGGGCACAGCAATAATTTTACACATCAGAATTACTTCTACTCCCTACTGTTTGGACAAGCAGGGCATTTACATTCTTGCTGTACTATACTGATATATATAACTGGCAGGGACAGCATGGGCCAAGAGAGGCTTCAGTGCTTACTTATTAGTGAAACATTAATGATACTCATTATATATTAAGTACCTCTAACAACTAGGTACTCTGCAGAACAATTTAAAAAACAAAGCTCTGCCAAAATCTTACAATCTTTTTAAAAATTGATGCAACTTTAAGAAAAAGGGCAGGATAGAAGGGAGAACAAAGAAGGTGGAGATTTGTAATAAAATGAAGCATATGCTTGCTGAAACAAGCAAACAAACAAACAAATGTGCTTTTTAAAAGATTTCTACAAGACAAGAAGGAACTGAATAGGTTGATTGAGAGACAGAGTGCTCCCAGCCAGGAGGTCAGCCAAAGAAACGCATACAAAAGAAACAACGGTAAAATGTAATTCAGCAAGTTAAAATAACACAAGGAACACAGAGATCAAGGAGAATAACAATGTCAAACTAAAAGGGAAAAGTTATAAGGAATCACTGGAAAAGAGACACTTTAAAAAGTAAGTTTAAAATGGATTCCAAACAGCTGTTATTTCATTCATTCATTCATTCATTCATTCATTCATTCATTCATTCATTCATTCATTCATTCATCTGCCCATCTCAAACCAGTGATTCTGGGCAGCAACATAAAAACTGTTACAAACACAATACATAAAAGAGATTATATATAAATGGCAGCCAAGAGATAATCTTGTTCCTTCATTAGAAAGTTCTTCAAATATTTTCCTTGCTATATGCACATATGTGCAGTGCAGAATTGAGTGTACAATGCAACATAAGTAGTGTCACTCCTGTTTCAATGCAGATTATTTTCTGTATGATCAGGAACAAACTACACTTTGACTTTTTATTCCAGGATCCATTTCTATCTTTTTAGACTTTAAATGATAGAACTATATGTGAAGGGTGGCTCATTGGATGCATTCTGTTTTTTTTTTAAAGTTTGCCAAGATATTTGGGAAATATATTCAAAGAGGAGTAGGAAAACATAAGGATCAATTTCAAAGGCCTATGCCCAAGACCTAGAAAAGCCATGACTGACTGGCATGGCCAATAGTTGAATATAATAGAAGGCAGCAGCATCCTGTGTGATAATGTGAACAAATAAACATAAATCAAGCTAGCTGTGAAATAAGAATAAACTTTTTTTTCTGTCATAAGACAGAAGTAGTACTGATAGGAAAACAAAGGAGCATGAATGTTTCATGTATATCCAGTTGCCTTTTCTTTCTTGCACATTTTAAAAAATATTCTTTCAAAATATTTTTAAAACAATACTGTAATAGAGAACATACAGATGGAGCTACAATAGGGGACTTTGATGGGAATAAGTATTATGACAGCCTCCATTCTCTTGTCAGAAAAAAAGGGTGAAGACTTCATTTACTTCAAGTCATGGGTGTAATAGATTAAACTGGAGAATCTATTTCAGTCAGGGAAGGGTGGAGGCTGATGAAGTTATGAGCTTCCTGCTTCTTTTAAAATGAAATATTTAAACAAGTGGAACCTTACGTGGTTGATGCATTAATGTGACACTAGATGTAAATCAAACAATACCTAAATGTCCTTTAACAAAGTCGATTGCCTTATATAAGCTTAACAGAGATGGAGCTCCTTTATTCTACACTTCTGCCATTTCCCCCCCCCCCCTGGAGAGATAAAGACCTTTCTACAAAGGTAGAATATTATTTATAGCCACTTGGTGTTGTGCTATAAATTGCATGGAGTCTTTAAAAAAGCAAATAAACAGCAAATGCAAAACAAGTAAATTAAACAACAGATGGATTTCGTCTTGATGGTGGTGTCCTTGCACAGATAAACTTTCTATTGCAAATATCAACACAGTTCCTGAAATCATCTGTGCTAGATTACATAGATAACATCTACAAAAATACTTCTAAACTAAATGTGTCTGGACTTCAAATTATCTGTAAGTAAACACTGAGATTTGCATTAGATTTTTGACTTTGAAACCTACTATTGTAAGTTCCTTGCTGACTTTAGTGTGATGCTTTCTTTTATGCCTCAGAAAAGAAAGGTGTAAGAGGCAGAGTGTTCATTTATACATGTTTGCAGACTGGTTTTTTTTAAGATAAGACCCATTTAAATCTCTTTTGAAGGTCAATCCCAATGCATATGATTCAAGAAGTTAAAAATAACCCTGAAAGAAGATGCCTTGGCAAAAATCTATTTTAAAATGCGCGTGCGCACGCGCGTGCGTACACACACACACACACACACACACACACCATTGATAGAATGAACTTACTTAGCATTAGACATGCTATTTGTATTCTAAAGCATTTTACCTCCTTAATGCTTCTAGTAAAGAAACTCTAAATGGGGGTATTTGAAATAATTATGGGGAAACAACATGCAAGATTATTTAGCAATAGCAATAGCACTTAGACTTATATACCGCTTCATAGTGCTTTACAGCCTCTAAGCGGTTTACAGAGTTCAGCATATTGCCCCCAACAATCTGGGTCCTCATTTTACTGACCTCGGAAGGATGGAAGGCTGAGTCAACCTTGAGCCGGTGAGATTTGAACAGCTGAACTGCTGAACTGCAGTGCTGCATTTTAACCACTGCGCCACCTATATATCTTAATGTGCCATTTATATATCTTAAACAGTAACATATCCATTCTCAGGTTTGTCTGCTTACAGACCAGGCTTCTATTACTCTTGAGGTGGGAGAAGTAGAGACAGAATTGTTCAGGATTCATAAAGAACAGATCTCATAATCTTTTAATCCAGAATGCAAATAATACTTACATTTTTATATACCAATACTTTTGTTGGAAGAAATGTCCATCTGGGCTCAGTTCCAAGTGGGGAGAAAGACACTGGAAACATGGAGGCTATTTGGAAAGATGGTTTAATGGTGGACAGGACCACATGGTTTGAGGTCCTGGGCAAAGTGAGCATATGAGTGATGGAGAGAGAGAGATTTATACCCTCTCTTGGGCTTTGAATTTGAACTTCCTGTTCTTGTGAAAGAAATGTATTCTGTCAGACTCCCATGGGGCCATGCTGGAGTAACTCTGTAGGTTGTCTTGAGTCTCATGCTTGGTTGAATCTTGCTGGGTGATGGTAATGAAGGGGCTTTGGGCAATTCATATTATGGCTTAATGGCTTTGTCCTGGTTTGGATCTTGAGTGAGGACTAATCCTATCATGTCCTGAGGGCCATGTCTTTTGTTTTGTTGATAAGTTGGCCCAGCCTTTGTCTTGTAGATAGGTTGGCACCCAAATATCTGCTGTGGGGGAGGGAGCTGAGGCTCTGAGTTTGTCTTTAGAAACATGTTTCTTCTTTAGGAAAAATATAATATTCCGCCTTTTTAATATTTCCTAGAATATTTCATTTTCCTAGGAGAGGGGTGGGCGCTAACTTCCTACGCTTATAAAACAATAACATATTAAACTTGTATGCTTCTCAGAATTGGGTGCCTAGAGTCCCTGCCTAGAGAATCCTAGGTTTGTAAGCTTCTGGTGTCTTCATGGGAATAATTCTGGATTTGCAGTCTATAATGCTACCAGAACATTTAGTTAAAGTTCACATTTTATAATATTTCTCCCAATTAAAAAAAAACATTTTGGAATGACCACAGTCTCAGTTTTGGCTCTAAATGGTAAGATGATCTTGATTTCACTCCTCTAGGCTTCCTTCCTGCTGACCTGACAGTAGCAATCTATTTCCTTTCTGACTGTGAATCACTGGGGAACTATCAATCATAATCTTCCCTTCTATTGATTCCAGCTAGTATCTATTGACAGCTCTAAAAAGATTATGTTTTAATTGGGGATCAGATAAATGGCATTTTGAGGTTTAATTTAACTTTTGCACCTTCTGGTAAGGGCATGCCAGTGGTTCTAACTGTCAAAGAACGCAAGAGTGACCCTCCAAACAGGATAAATCCAATCTAAAATGACTGAAATTCTTTTTTATATCACATGGCTGAAAAGGTTGACATTGAATTCATTAATGTTATCTTTGCTTCAGACGTAATATCTCTACTACACAGGGTCTTATTTTAAGAAATGTGCAGGACAAGGAATACAGCACATTAAAGTTGGCAGGGGACAGATGTGGGGGGAGGTAAAATGGCTTCTAATGATTTTGGGACATCTCTAGATGGAGAGATGAACAGCTGGCTACTCCTGGTCTATGTCACTTGCTTTACTTCTCCATTCACCTAAAATCTCCATCCATTTTTTATTTTTTCAAAACCAAAAAATTCACCTTCTCCAAATGCATATTCATTTAAATAAGCAGTTTATTTTGTTTTGTTCCATATAGCACTTGTGAACTCTCAAGTTTCCTCTTTACGCTATGTATTCAAAATGGATATATATATATATATATATATATATATATATATATATATATATATATATATATATATATATATATATATATATATATATATACACACTCACACTCACACACACACACACACACACACGTATGGTACAGATATATATTTATGTAGCATATGTATATGTGTTTGGGTAGATATAGGTGACAAATTTTCATTTTTAATAGAAGGACTAGTGGAGACATGATAGCAGTGTTCCAATATCTCAGGGGTTGCCACAAAGAAGAGGGAGTCAAACTATTCTCCAAAGTACCTGAGGTAGAACAAGAAGCAACGGGTGGAAACTAAACAAGGAGAGAAGCAACTTAGAACTAAGGAGAAATTTCCTGACAGGTAGAACAATGAATCAGTGGAACAGCTTGCCTCCAGAAGTTGTGAATGCTCCAACACTGGAAGTTTTAAAAAAGATGTTGGATAACCATTTGTCTGAAGTGATATAGGGTTTCCTGCCTAAGCAGGGGGTTGGACTAGAAGACCTCCAAGGTCCCTTCCAACTTTTGTTGTTGTTGTTGTTGTTGTTGTTGTTGTTGTTGTTGTTGTTGTTGTTGTTCTTCTTCTTCTTCTTCTTCTTCTTCTTCTTCTTCTTCTTCTTCTTCTTCTTCTTCTTCTTCTTCTTCTTCTTCTTCTTCTTCTTCTTCTTCTTCTTCTTCTTCTTCTTCTTCTTATTATTATTATTATTATTATTATTATTATTATTATTATTATTATTATTATTATTATTATTATTATTATTATTATTATTACAATAAAAAAGAATAAAAGTGATCTTATCTTATGCCGGAATAGGCACTGAAATAACTTTCAGTAACTAATGATAAGTTACTGAAATAATTTTCAGTAACTAATATTTAGACAATACAGATCTTCAAAATAGCACTTGATTTTGACAGTGATTTGCCCCATGAAAGAATCTTTGGAAATCAAAGACGTTCCCTCTCCTGATCAAGTAAGCAGATGCTAACCTTGCTTAGCAGCAAATGCAGTAGTATTTCTTACGTTGCAGAGGTAGATTGACCAATCAAGGCAGACCGACCTTGCCTCTTTCCTGAGGCAGAGTTAGGTACTTCTGAGAGGTGCTTTGCTCATCAGGCAAAGGAGAAAGAAGTGCCTCCTTAAAGCAATTTGTCCCAATTATACACATCCCTAATATGCATTTTGATATAATTTAATGGCCAAGATTTCCACTTTAAGATCATTAAGGCAAATTGTTGCCATTGTTTTTTCATATATTGATTGTAATAAGTTTATGTAACCAGTGTCTACGTCTTGGTTGAGCAATGCCTTAATTATTGCTTGCTGAAATACTAAGTCAAATGCCTTTTCGTAGTCAATGAAAACTATGCACAGAGGCATGGTGTACATGTTGTGCCTTTGAATGACTTGTTGAACAACCTGGATATGATCCATTGTGCTGTAGCCACGTCAGAAATCTGCTTGCCCCTTTGGCTCTGCATCATTTATTCTCAATATTCTTTTTGCTATTATCTTAGTGAAAAGATAATGACTGAAAGAAGGCTTACTGGGTGATAGTTCTTTAAACCATCTTAGGCCCCTTTCTTGTGTATTGATAGACAATGGCTAAAATAATGGTGGTGATGATGATGATGATGATGATGATGATGATGATGATGATGATGATGAAATGGCCAAGAATAGTTCAATCTAGTGGATAATGGCATTCTAATCTGCACATTTAACCAAAAGGAAAGAAAGAGTCCTCTGAGTCAAGATTGATTCCTGGAGTTTTCATTGATACATCGCTTTGGGTTTTTTTTGGCAATAATACAGACGTAGTTTGTCACTAACTTCTTCTGGAATGTTTTCAGTTCCTAGATAAGTCAACAGTCCTGAATATCTAACTAGGTTTGACTCTGCTTAGTTCCAAGCCCAGACAAGGTTACCAGGTACTGCCAGCTGCTAAGGAAGACCCTAGGGATCTACCGCTTTTCAAGAGTGTTGTATAGAGCATGATTTCCTTTCTCTCGTATTTTGAAATTCTGTTCTGTTGAAATTGCTAAAAAATCATGCTAGGTCAGGAAATGATATCCAGGCCAGGATAGCAAAACAAACCACAAAATTTCCTTTTGACACTTTTTAAATTCCATCTTTTAATGAAATGATAAGCCAGACTTGTTTATTACCAGAAAACAAAGCCACTTTCATCCCATCACTCTTCCCTTAATCTATGTAAAATTAAATCAGTCCTCTGTGACTCATAAGGCATAAAGTGTCTTATGTAACTGTAACAATTTGGGAATTTCTGTCCAGTATAATTGCTATTAAAAATGAAAAAAAAAAACCCTAAATCCAAACTCAGGCTGTAGGAAGTTAGCACCCACCCCTCTCCTAGGAAATGAGATATCCTAGGAGATATTAAAATGTAGGAAATATTCTGTGGAAACATCTGGAAACATGCTTTTTAAACAGACAAAAGACTCCTCTTGGAAACCCCCACCCCTGCTAAGCTCACACATTCCTCTCACCTGGCTGAAAGTCTTTTGCATGACAAAACCATAATAGGATTTGCCCAAGGCCCTTCCATTTCAGCCAAAGCTGGATTAGACAAAAGCCAAGAGCCACCCCAGCATGCCCCTGGGGGGTCTGAGAGCCAATGGGATACATTTCTATACAGGAAAAGGAAATCTAAGAGGTGGGACCCAACTTAGACTATAAAAACCAGGAACTCAATATATCTCTTCCTCTTTTTTTTCTTCACCACACAACCATGTAAGTTACCTTTTCTGTACAGGGGCTCCTGCCATGTGCTCCTGTCCACCATTAAACCTTCTTTCCAAGCAACCTTCATGAATCCAGTGTCTTTTTCCCCACTTGGAACTGAACCTAAAAGGATATTTCCTTATAACAATTGGCGAGCCAGCTGGATTTCCAAGCTAGCCTCTTCAATGATCCTGGCCTAAATAAATTTATTAGGCCTTGGCCATTGGGAAGTAGGTTTTAAAGGGGTTTTGAGTTCAGAATTCAAGGGCTGCTTGGAAAGAAGGTGAGTACCTACCTCTAAATTTTACTTTAAACCATAGAAAACTGGGAAATGTGTGTTTGCATGTGTGTATGTGTGTGTGGGGGTAATTTTTGTTTTTAATTATACTTTATGGCATATGTAAATTCCAATTTCAATTGAATAGTGTGTTGTCTGGGTACAAATCATTTTAGGGAAAAAATAATCATGCTTTTTGTTTAACCAAGTTAATGTATCTTCCTAAATCCTTTGATATTTCCTTCCTCCCCCCCTTCTCCCCCCCCAGCCCTGTTTTGTCTGCTAGCCATTGCAGGATACTCATTTTATGGTGGTTCTTTTCCACTTCTCCAAATCTGTTTTAATTTGTTGCACCAATTTAGATAGGGCTCAGAATTTTGTTGTTTTTTTTTCTCTTTCTTTTTGAAGATGGGAACCACATTAGCTTTTTCCCAGTTTCTCAGGTGGTCCCCGTGTCCCAAGATTTTTTTTTTAAAAGATGTGCAGTGGTTCTGAGATTTCATTTACCAGCTCCTTTAGGACTCTGGGACCTGGTGTTCTCTTACTGTTTTTGCTTATTTTAACTTTAGTTTACAGTCTGTTTTATTTTTTCCTTTCCAGTTATATTTCTGGTTAGTTGGGTTGCATTTCTTTTTTGCAAGAAGACATGCAAAGAATGAGTTAAGCAACTCATGGCTTTCTCTGTGTTGCCTTCTCTCCTTAGTGGTCCAACTGTTTCCTTGATTTTTCTTCTTGTTTTTTTTATGTATTGGAAGAATCTTTTATATTATCTTTCACTTTGTTGCAAGTCGTTGTTCATTCAAGGCTTTTGTTTCCTGATTTTTCTTTACAGATTCTTGCTATCTGCTGATATTCTGCTTTAGTTATGTGTCCCTGTTTCCATTTTTGTATCTGTCCTTCATTCATTCAATTTGTCAGTGAGGTCTTTGTGCAGCCATGCTGGTGTTTCTTGGATTTCTGGTTTTTTTTTTTCCTGATTGCTTTTGTGCAATTGGCTTTTATAATCAAGTTTTTTCAGAGTTTACAAAGCTTCTTGAGTTGCTTCTTTCCTTTAGGACTTTCATCCAAGGAATCTTTCTCAAGTTTCTCTTGAGTTTATTAAGGTCAGCTTTATTTTAAAATCTAAGACTTTAGTGTGTTCAATTGTGTTCAATCGTTTTTGTTATGTTAATGATGCAGTTTCAAATCCTTCTACAACTTCTTTGTTTGTAAGTATTAAGTCAAGTATGGACTTAATTATCTCCTCTAGTTCTCTTCTCTACCTTTAGGACAACAAAATTGTCAGCCAGGTTGGTTATTAACATATTTTATTTCTCTCTTGGTGCAAAATTAGTTTTCAAAGTTTCCATGCCTTTAATTTCTGTGTCTGCCATAATATCTATATTTAGCACTTCCATTATCAAAATGAATAGCATCCTTTTCTTGTGCCTTTTTTTTATGTATTTAAAATCATTCTCATTTTGTTTTTAATCTGTCTCTTAGAAATAGCTTAAGAGAGCTGAATGTATAAATTCATTTAGGAACCTTTTAGTTTGCTGCCATTATTGAAGTATATATTTTATAGTCAGCATTCAGTGAAGAGATGGGCCTATAGTTTTATCTGCATTAAATCTGAATCTTATTTTGGAATCAAAGTAATATTTGCTCCCATTCAGGAAAGTGGTACCTTTTACATCAATCAATACCTCATTATGTAAAATCTTTGTAAAATTCTGCCACTGGCCCACCTGGTCCTGGTGTTTGGTTGTTCTTTTGTCTCTTGATCTGCTTCTGATAATTCCATCATTGATATTCATTCATTTAATAGTTTTTGTCCTTTTCTGGTACTTTAGGCAATTCCATTTTTTCCAAATATTCTTTAATTTTATTTTTCTGAAACTTCTTGCTCATACAGCTTTTCATAATATTGAATTATTTTTGTTTATCCTCATTTGGTAGTATAGAGTTTCTTTCTCATCTACCAGCCTATGTGTCAATGTCTTCTCTTTCTCTGTTTTGATTTGTGTAAGTTCTGTTTAGCGTTTACAGAGCACAGGACCTTCTGTTAGGGGAGGAGGAAGAATGTCTGTGTGTGTGTGTGTGTGTGTGTGTGTGTGTGATTGAAGGGTGGGAAAGCAAATTTTGTTGTTGTTGTTGTCGTTTTTATGTGCACATCCCAAAAGCAAACCCCAGAATTTTTCAGTTCTAAATGTGAAGCCTGTGAGTGTGGAGGTCCTAGTACTAGCTGTACAGGGGCGGCTAGTCCTCGCAGATCCCCTTTTTGGATCTGATAAACCTAGAGAGATTCCCTACAGGAAGGGGGCCTTACTTCTACGAGAGAATCGGAAGTCCTTCCCAGAGTTTTTTTAGTCTCTGAAACTGTTGAGCGCGTCACTAGCTAAGCCAAAGTGAACCTTACATTTAAAGGATCATGGGAAGCTCTAGTTCGTGGGTGGCGGAGACCCTTGTGTGGGCTTGGAACCTGGGACGCCAGGAATATATCTGTATGACAGGAATGTGCAAAAGTAAAAGCAGGAAACTTGTGTAGAAAATGGGCTTTGCTGAGGGATGACACAGAGAAACAAAACAAAACAAAACAGCCAATTTGGCTAAATAAAGGTACTTAAGAAAACAGAAAAGGAAAAATGTTGAGGTGTTTGTTGTTTCTTCTCTCTCTCTTCTTCTCTCTCTCTTATATGTAACCACGTGGTTTGTTTGTTAAGACTTGTGCCTTCCCTAATTTTAACTGAGATTTATGGCAGGAAGGACTTGTGTGTGTGTCCTGTCATCCTCTTTGTCCATGTTTTTGTGTCTGTGTACGTCTTTGTCTTGTCTTGTGCGCACTCGAGGTAATTGCAACTGTAAAATATCTCTGTTTCCTAGAGATATGAATTTCAAATTGTTAGAAAATTAAAAGCACTGAAAAGAAAGGAAAATGTCTTTGCCCAGTTAGGACTGGCCAACCTGATCTGGGACAAGGAACAGAGTTCAATTTTCCTATTCCTCTCGGTGTTTTTAAGAAAAGCCAAAATTTAAGGGACAATGTTTTAAGTTAATTTACAGGAAAATTTCATTTTTACATTTACTGTATGTACATGCAAACAGTTTTAATATTGCTCTTCTGTGATGTTTAATGGATGCCAATTCTCTGCTAAGATGGAAATGTCTGTTCATTTTTTTCCCCTGGTGATGTCTCCATTTTGTTATAATTGATTTAACTGCGATACTGATGTGTTGATTGTTTTCCTCAAACCCTGCCTGCAAGCTATCTACCCCCCCCCAAATCTCTAATCCTTTTACAATGCCTCTCATGGTAGAATTACCAGCAAAAGGGGGAAGGGACCCTGTTCTTATGTCTTTCAGCCCTGCACACATGATCCTGAAGCCTATGGAAGCAGAGCAAATGGGCTCAGACACTGCCTCCAGTAAAGACATTCCATCCATTTGAGCCAGAATTGGGTTTGAATCTAGTCCTCTAGTCATCACAGCAACCAGAGTGGAGCAGATCTTTCCAAGCCTGACTGACCAGCCTTACCACCAAAACCTAAGGCCACCCAGCAGACATGAATGAAAGGACCCTGAGATGGACAAATAAAGACCAAACATCTATTTTCAATCCCCAGCAGACAGCTGAAAAGACTAGGGGGGAGGGGGGAACTTCATTGTAAAGTTTTTCTTTCTTTCTTTGCTTCAGTCACAGAAATTCATTGTAAAGTTTTTCTTTCTTTCTTTGCTTCAGTCACAGAAATTCATTGTAAAGTTTTTCTTTCTTTCTTTGCTTCAGTCACGGAAATTCATTGTAACGTTTCTCTTTCTTGTCTCATCTATATTGTAATCAGTTTATGTACTCATGTAAGAATTGTATTGGGAGTGGTTACCACAGTGAGTTCTGTACACTTTAGATTTCTGTCTAGTGGGAGGTAAATTTGTAGCTGCATACACAAACACACAGAGACACGCCATTCAGAATTAGACTGAGGTTATCCCTTTTTTCACCTACCCCCACCCAAAGCTGCTTTTAGCTTGCTGGTTTTTTTTTGTTGTTGTTGTTTTGACTCCTGCTTTGTGGCATTAAAGCCCAGGCAGTCATATCTCCCTGCTAATTCCATGGGGGAAGGGGACAGGTCCCCTCAGGCAATTTCCCCACTTGAAGAGCTAGCAGAAAGGATCTTCGAAAACCCAAGGCCTGACTGCTGCCCAGTAAAGCAGGGTACTTTGCACTGGTGGTCTCAGGAGTAAGAGTCCCAGGGCTCATTCTAAAAAAAAAAAAAAAAAAAAAAGGAAAAGCCTAGATTGCACACTGGCTAACTTCAATTTGGACTCACAAATCCTAGATGCACTAAAGTAAGAGCTAGGGCAGATTCAAGAACCATCCCTTGGAAATGGGCAGCCTGTGATTTCAAGGTAAACCATGGCTGTGGGAATGTTGTGGGGCCTGTGCTTGCTTGAAACCTGTCTGGGAGCTCATCGAAAGTGTTATCACACATCTGAACATAATTGGCATGAAAAATTGGATACTGTAAATTTATTTCCAGAACTTTTGCCCTGGCCATTGACCATCATGGTTGAAAGCTCTCCTTTTGGGAGCCACTGAAGGAATCCTTCTGCTGCCTCTTTCAACTGCCTCTTTCAACGTCTTCCCCTCTGCATCAGAGAAAATTGAAAGCACCCATAAAATCTCCCTGACCTGATCAATTTGAAGCTTGTGTCAAAACATGTGTTGCACTCACATGTTTTGAAAAAAAAAATGAGGGATTGTAGGAAGTTAGCACCCACCCCTCTCCTAGGAAATGAGATATCCTAGGAGATATTAAAATGTAGGAAATATTCTGTGGAAACATCTGGAAACATGCTTTTTAAACAGACAAAAGACTCCTCTTGGAAACCCCCACCCCTGCTAAGCTCACACATTCCTCTCACCTGGCTGAAAGTCTTTTGCATGACAAAACCATAATAGGATTTGCCCAAGGCCCTTCCATTTCAGCCAAAGCTGGATTAGACAAAAGCCAAGAGCCACCCCAGCATGCCCCTGGGGGGTCTGAGAGCCAATGGGATACATTTCTATACAGGAAAAGGAAATCTAAGAGGTGGGACCCAACTTAGACTATAAAAACCAGGAACTCAATATATCTCTTCCTCTTTTTTCTCTTCACCACACAACCATGTAAGTTACCTTTTCTGTACAGGGGCTCCTGCCATGTGCTCCTGTCCACCATTAAACCTTCTTTCCAAGCAACCTTCATGAATCCAGTGTCTTTTTCCCCACTTGGAACTGAACCTAAAAGGATATTTCCTTATAACAAGGCCCATAGAAATGTCTGGTATACTGCAATTGGAGGACACAGATCCTAAATAAGCTGCAGGGTACTATTTCTAGCTCAACATATTGTAAATCAAGAGAATGTATATGCTTTCATTGAAACTAAAAAACCTGGTTTGTCATCTTGTACCAGCAGCTCCTGAATTGATGACTGAATTTAGATTCAATGACAATAAATCGAGGTTTTCCCAGATAATTGATATCATCATTGTCCAATCTTATCTTGAGCTTTGGGAAAGGGAAGAGATAGAGAGGGAGGGAGGGAGGGAGGGAGGGAGGGGGAAGAGAGAATATGTGTGGGCAAGTAGAGTGAGAAAGAGAAGATAGATGCCTTTGAATGATGGGTTTGGACAAAATTACTATGAGTGCAAGAAAAACTAATCCATCAGTTTGGGCCAAATGCAGGATGACTGTTCTCTGAGATAAAAATCAGCAAACTGCATCTCACATACTTTGTGGATGATGGACTTGAAAAAATGATTACACTTGGCAACACTGTGGGAAGTAGAAGAAAGAAAAGAAAATAGAAGATTATTTGGATTAAAGAAATCGTTGCAATCTTCTGGAAAAAGCTATGACTTTGTAAACTCAACTTACAAACAAATTGAGATGTTGAGCATTTGCCACCAGTCGCAAGGAATTAAACTCTTGATGAGATCTAAATAATTAGTGCAATTATGTTTGGACATTAAACTCAACATTGGGCATTAGTTCCAAGTCCAGACAAGGTCACCCAGGGTTAACATTGGATTACATTTTTCCAGGAAATTTCTTGGGTTGAACCTTAACCATTATCACTAGCAGTAGTACAGTAGCCAGTTTAAATCCTTCAAAGGCCCCAGTTTCAAGTCAATCCTTGAAGAATAGGAAGGGCAGAAGGAATGCCAGATGTCTAGAGAAATAAATGCAAACCTTCTTCAGAGTGGTCTTTCTTTTCCCAAGATAAGAAAAAAAAATGATTAAAAAAAAAGAACAATCTCAGGAATTTTCTCAGGAAAAAAAATTCTGGGACATTTTGTCTCTGTTCTAGTATTTTGTGGTTAAACATTTGGGCTTTGTTTCCCTCCTGGCTTAAGGCCTCTGGAAGATTGAAATGAACACTCCCACTATCTAAAATCTATTGTCAGTCACTTCACACCTGTACCAAAAGCAGACAAAGAACATTACCTGGCTGCTTGCCAGCATTCTTTTTGACTGCTGCCACCACATTAATTAATGAGTCTTTGGTGGACCTGTCAATCAGATTTCCACTTGTAACCCGCCTCTTCTTTTAACAGAAACCTGACAATCAGGCATATATTTAAAGTACTTTACATAATGGAAGATATTGCCTGTCACAATCTAAATGGGGTATTTCACGTTTGCTTGATGAATGAATATGCATTTTTTCTTTCACTCATTACCTTTATAGGTCACCGTATGATAGGGATAAAATAAATCCCTTTAAAAATATTTATTGGCTTGAAAGGAAAGAAGGACTAAAGAAGGAAAGAAATATCTTCTTTACGTGAGGGGGGGAAAAGGAAACATTGCCAAAAGAACTTTACTTCTAACTGCATCATTTGTGACCTTGATAGAGCACTGTGTTTTATGTTGTATCATCTGTCCTTTGGAACTTCTTCCCTCAGTAATTTTGGCATATATACAGTATATCTCTTTTTCAGAGGAGGTTTGAAATATTCACTGCCATCACCAATTAGCAAAGAATTCACCGAGGTTGTCAAAGAAGCTCTGTTTTGCTAC
Source organism: Diadophis punctatus similis (assembly GCA_023053685.1). NCBI lineage: Eukaryota > Metazoa > Chordata > Lepidosauria > Squamata > Dipsadidae > Diadophis > Diadophis punctatus. Next base: position 290,295,268 of record JALIGW010000001.1, read on the forward strand.
TTCCCTTGTGGATTGGCCTGCTTTGCAGCTCTGTTTAGATTATCCTGCTATGGCACTGTAGTAAATAAAAATGAATAAAGATAAGTGTAGCTGGAAACAGGTATAGCAATGGCTCCTTGTGGTGAATGGCCTACAGTTTTCCTAGACTCAAAATTTGGCAGAAATGGCAAAATCAAAATAATCTGACTCTGCGCAGGAAAAATGCACGGCATACAATACACCTATAAAAATAATGGCGGAGGCTGCCAAGGAAAACAGGAGGTTTGTTTCTTGCCCTCTTTTCATGTTTTTCTTCCAAATTATCTATTTTGTCAACACAAATTCTTTTCCATCTTTTTCTTCTTGCAGGTACTCAGTCCTGAAGGGAACTCCCCAGCCTCAGTGTTGAAATTAGTTCTTTCAACCTAGAATTAAGGAGAAATTTCCTAACAGTGAGAACAATTAACCAGTGGAACGGCTTGCCTTCAGAAGTTGTGGATGCTCCATCACTGGAGGCTTTTAAGAAGAGACTGGACAGCCACTTGTCTGGAATGGTTTAGGGACCCCTGTTTGTACAGAGGGTTGAATTAGAAGACCTCCAAGGTCCCTTCCACCTCTCTTATTCTGTTATTCTGAAATACTGGTGCCATTATATAGTTGTCTTAAATTTTGGAATCTTCTTTGAAATAAAGAACTACATTGGTTGTGAGATTTAGACAGGGGTCTCCAACCTTAACAACTTTAAGACTTGTGGACTTCAACTCCCAGAGATCCTCAGTCAGATTTGCTGGCTGAGGATCTCTGGGAGTTGAAGTCCACAAGTCTTAAAGTTGCCAAGGTTGGAGACCCCTGATTTAGAAGAGGTATCCATGGGAGAATGTTGATGGGAATGTAAAAAATATATATGAAAATATCAAAAAGAACTGTGCGATTGAAACATTATCCCTTTTTTATATATGTTCCATGCACAGTGCATGCTAAAAGAAGAAGGGCTTCAATCATGCAGCTATAATTACCATCCAGATTTTTCAACAGCTCTTCCAATGTTTCTGTTCACCCTCCATATTAACCTCCTGAACTTTCAGCTCCTTGTTTTATTATCACACATTATTCCCACAGAAATTTACCAAAATGAAGTGCAATCAACAAAACCATGGTAAACTGTCAAACAATCAAACCATCAACTAACAATACAGATATCACCTGCAAAGATAATCCTAAATGAAGATCCAAGAATTATGGTTCATCAGTGAATCAGCCAGATGTTCAGACTGGATCTGGCATTTTTGCCCATCTACCGAATCCTTCTCAAGGACTTGAGATAGGCAGAGGTGGATATTTGATTGTGTTACAGATATCATCACAGGATGTAAGCTGCTCTAAGTAAAGCTGCCTTTTGCAATTGAAGAGCTGCCTTTTGCAATTGAATTATTATTATTGTTGTTGTTGTTTGTTTGTTTGTTTACCACACAGCTAGATATTCAGACTAGATTTGACATCTTTATCCACCTATGGAGTCCTTTCTAATGAGTGGTGCAGTGGCCTAGAGGTGGAGCTCTCGCTTCATAATCAGGAGGCTGTGAGTTCGATCCTAGGTAGAGTCAGATATTTCTGTCTCTGGGCACAATGAGAATTTATCTGCTGAACAAAACTCCACATTGGCAACAGGAAGGGCATCCGGCCAGTAAACACTCCACTCCATTCAGTTCCCCAGACTCCACCCCACAAGGGATTATGGGGTCATTAAAAGAAGATGATGATTGAGTCCTTTCCATGGACCTGGGATAGGCAGATGTTGATGTTTAACTGTATTAGAGATATCGTCGTAGGATGTAAGCTATTCTGAGTAAAGCTGCCTTTTGCAATTGATTGGTGGTGAATTTGTCAATGCAAATGGGTGCTCAAATGGTGCTCCACTTGTTTTAGGAATGCACCTTATGTACCTATTACTATTGGTACTACATTTGCTATCTTTTGCCATAGTCTTTCTATTTCTATTATTATTAAATTTATTTGCCATCTATCTCATCATGGGGCTATTCTAGGCAGCTTATAACAATAAAAAGGAAGAAATGAAAACAGTGTAAACAAAGCAGAAGTAAAATAATAGAACAATAAAAAAATGAAAAAAGAAAACATTGAGAATACATCAATGGAGAGCAGAGAGCAAAGTGGGGAGGTAGAGTTTGCCATCAATCCAGCAGCCACCTCCAGCATGTAACTCCCCCATTTGGTACCCAGGTCAACTATCAGAGAATAGAAGAATGGTTCTTCAAATGCTTGAAAGAGCAAGGACTGCATACTTTGCTCTCAAAAGTTTGTAATTTAGATGCCAGACAAATCTTTCTGAGGATGGCAGTGTTCAGATGGGGCAATGGGATGATGCTTAAAACAACAAATACTTTTGGGTGTTATATAGATAACAGATAGACAGAGTTGGAAGGGATCTTGCAGGTCATCTACTCCAACCCCCTGTCCAAGCAGGAGACCCTACATCTGCCTCTACCTAGCATTGAACTCATAACCTCCTGATTGTGAGGCAAGAGCTCCACCTCTAGGCCACAGGACAGGACAATATACATCCTAGAGCAGTGATGGCGAACCTTTTTTCCCTCGGGTGCCGAAAGAGCGTGCGCGCGCGCTATCACGCACGTGTGAGTGCCCACACCCATAATTCAATGCCTAGGGAGGGCTAAAATGGCCTCCCTCGCCCCCGCAGAGGCCCTCTGGAGGCCAGAAACGGCCCATTTCCCGACTTCTGGTGGGCCCGGTAGGCCTGTTTTTCGCCCTCCCCATGTTCCAGAGGCTTCCCTGGAGCCTGGGGAGGATGAAAATGCCCCCCGGAGGCCCTCCGGAAACCTAAAATGCCCTCCCAGAGCCTCCGCGCTAGCTGAAAATCAGCTGGCCGGCGCGCAGATGCACGCTGAAGCTGAGCTAGGCAACGGCTCACGTGCCAGCAGATATGGCTCCGCGTGCCACCTGTGGCACACGTGCCATAGGTTCGCCATCACTGTCCTAGAGGGTAGACAAATACAAGTGACTACTACTCTCAAGTGACTACTTCTTCAGCCTATAAGTAATGTGGCTAACAAGCCCCCAAATACTTTATTTCCCTTTTCCAATCTACAAGCTTTCAAAATTTATCTAATCCTCCAGCTGACCTTTTTAATTGATATTACTATGTCAATATTTATTTATTTTATTTATTTATTTAGACGCTCTTATAGGCCGCCCAATCCCGTGGGACTCAGGGCGGTATTATACCATTATAGGTGTTCATTTTACCTTTTTAAATAATCTACAGCAAAAACTATACAGCAAACATCACATGTGTGTTGAAAAGCTTTTTAAAAAACCTGTTTGCCTTAAAACACACAAAATATCCCTCAGTGAAGGCCAAAATATTTGATGGGAGCTAAGTGGGATCAAATTGAGTTGGAATTCCAGCTTATCTATGCAATAGAATTCTCTTCTCCAACTGGGTACAAGTGGTACAAGATTTGCCCATCTACCATTAATGCTTGCTGGTAATGCTGCTCTTAAGTGTGAATCTAGTGCACATGCTAATATGATGCCAGTAAACAGTAGTGGCATTAATGATACTAATATGGTGGCAACCACAGGAAAAGATACAACTGAGCAGTTCTGGATACACCCAAATGATATAAGTCTGTTTTCCCTAAACTGGTACTTTTAGATATAATGGGCCTACAATATCTATTTTTTGTGGGTTAGAAGTAATAATTATTGCAGACATAATATATCTAGAAGGTAGATATAGAAAGCTGACAAAGATTATTCAGAACAGGTTGAGGTTTGATGTACAGAAAAATTCAGCACTAGTGATTTTTAGCATCTTCAAGCCTAGCAATCACTGGATAGTGCTATCAATTGCTACAATGAAAATGAATTGAGACCATCCCAATCAGTTTCCCCTTGATGAGAGAAGCCAAGATGTCTATCCCACCCCTCTTTTATTTTCTTTGTCTTTTCACATTTTGCTTAGTAACAATCCATCTCACTACACTTCTACACTGACCATATGGGTTGAAGATAACTTGGCTTTCTTCCGATTAATATTATTCAGTGGCATCCCATATCTCCATGGTAGGCCATCACAGTAGTTGCTGTGATGTTGAAGTAAAATATGTATTAACTGAGGATGAGTTTCACACATTGCTATTCACACGAAGAAACAAACTGGACACCAATTGAATTCGATTTCAACACTGAGGGCAAAAGGCTGATTTAGGGAGTTCAGGACAGGCTGTACAGCATATACACAAGTCTGTCCTCCATCAGTAGGGAATGGCCATGGGGCTTCTGTTGTCTGCCCACCTGCCATGTTGGGTAGTTGTGTCACTTCTCCATATGGTTATGAAAGACCTAAGAACTTGAGCATTATAAATGTTGGCAATCTTACAAATGTAATTAAGCTAAAACAGACAGAGATGCATGAAAGGACAGGAAGGTGAAACAGGAAGAATTATATAATGTGGTATGCAGTAGGTAGCATTACCTAATTGACTTTAGCTAATCTTGAATGTTAAGCAGGAAAACCACCAAAATTTCCCATACAATGACAAATCATGGCTTCTATTTGTAAGAAAACAACATGGATGTGCTCATGTAATCACCAGAAATTAATCATGACTTGATAGGATCTTTATTCTTCAAAATTATTGAAGAATTGGAGATTAATTATATACCTTTACTTATATACATTATGGTGGCACAATGATTAGAATCAGTGGCGGGTTGCTCTCTTACTGGTGCCGGTGCGCTGCGCGCGCATCTCCACACTTCGGGTGTGGGTGCGTTTGCTTCGGGCGCGGGCGCGGGCACGCTCGCTACATGCGCGCGCTCCCTCACGCAATTTTCCTCTTGCGCATGCAGAAGCAAAATCTCGCCGAAATCTCTCTCACACGCGCGTCCCCTCGCGAGATTTCGGCACGATTTTGCTTCCACGCATGTGCAGAAGCAAAATCGACCCAAAATCACCAGAAAAAAATGGCGACACGTGCGGTGGACCGGCAGAGAGGGCTCTGGAGTGGTCGCGTGCAAATTGCGCAATTAACCGCTCCCTACCAGAGCTGCGCACTGGGCAGCTCTGGCAGGAACCCACCTCTGGTTAAAATGCAGTGTTGCAAGCGGACTCTGCCCACTGCCAGGAGGTTGGTCCTGATTGGCTCAGGTTGACTCAGCCTTTCATCCTTCTGAGATGGGTAAAATGAGGATCCAGATTATTGGGGGCAATATGCTGACATTTGTAAACTGCTCAGAGAGTGCTGTAAAGCACTATGGAGCAGTTTATAACACTGCTATTGCTATTGTATTTCCCTTTTCAGCTCAATGTGGTAGTGTACATGTAGGTCTTTCTATTATTATTCTCTATTCACAACAATGTGAAGTCACAGCTGCCAGTTCTTTTGCTGGCATCAAGTTCTTCCCAAGAACCTAGGATATCAAAATGCATTGTTGTAGTATACATGCAGACCAATTATTGTCATGGCCTGTTGCACAGTCAACCAGATGTTTTGACTGGATTTGACATTTTTATCCACCTATCAAGTTCTTCCAAGGAATTGGGATAGGCAAATGTTATTTTCTGATGGTGTTAAAGTTATAGTTGCAAGATGTAACTTGTTCCCAGTGAAGCTGCTATTTGTAATTGACTGATGGTGATTTTGTCAATGCCTATGGTGTTCAGTTGGTGGTCCAGTTGTTTTGGGGCTGCATCTAAGGTACATATACGATTGGTACTATTTTTGGTTTCTTTTGCCAACTTGTTCTACTTACATTTGCAGGTCTTTTTATTTTGTAATTTTCTCCAGTTCTTTCTCTCTTTTTATGTTGTCCCAGGTACTGCAACATCCACTATCCATACTTTTTTTGTCTTTATGATCGACAATTATTAAATCTGGAGTATTATATGGCAGGTGCTTGTCTGTCTAAATGCTGAAGTCTCAGAGCATTTTAGCTTCTTCGTTTTCTATTTGTCTATTTTGTGGTCCCATCAGTTCTTGTTTGCAGGCAAATGGTATTTCTTGTAGATAGTCCAACGCACCATTGTTACTACTACTATTATTATTTTTGCATCAACCACTCTGTGAAACTGATTTTGCTGAAGTGAGTCAGCTGAGTTCAAACAGAACTGATTTGTTCCTTCCAGGTTAAAATACAAAAATTCATCATCCATCAGATCTTTGAAGTTCGTTAAATGTTGCAATTTTTTTTTTGGCAGTTCAGCAGTGCAATTTGTACCCGACAACTAAGAATTCAATCCTACTAAAATCAAGGAACTTAGTCCCAGGTAAATGGTAATAGAATTGCTGTCTAAATGTATCAAATTACATAAAAACATGTTGCTTTAGGAAAAATGCATTTATAAATTGATATTTTCATATAAATATGTTAAGGTATATATAATTTGAATGAAAATATATTTTATAATACATAATATTCTCTTTAAATGCAAATGTTTATACAGCCTTAAAAATACAGCGGATTCACTCATGAACACGATGGAGCAGACTTAACATAGATTTAAATAGACTGATTCACCCACCCCTGGCAGGATCTTGTTTGGAAAAGTGATATCTTCAGATCTATTTTAAAAACAGGGAGAGAATGTTCTATAAATAAAGAGTGGCTGAGGAGGTGAGAGACACTGGATGCCATGTGTTAGAAAACAGATGTGTAATTAACTTGTGCTTCTCGTCCAAAATGAAAGTTCTCCTGTCTCCCATATGGAAAACCAAAGTAAAACATGCTTGGAATGTGGACTATTTGTTTAATTAAGGTGTGTGAATTCTCTCGATGGACGAAAGAAATGGGAAAAAAATAAAATGTGTATGATCCAAACATTCTACTTCCTGCCTCAGATTGTCACATATAATGGTCATTAGACATATCCTTGGAGTTACAACCGAAATCTACAGTGTAGCTATTTTATCAGCTATTAAAAACCTACCAATTTAGATGTATGTTCTGAAACAAGTATGTAATATCAGCTACATATATAGTGTAAATAGTATACTATTTTATAAATTACTTTAGGCCTTCCTTATCTCATTTTTCCAAATAATTTAAGTACAATTTCATAAGTGAAAAAAATATGTTTTTAAGCAAAACAAGACAATTCTCAATAATTGCCTCTGTCTTGAATCTATTAAAATGGAACAAGAACACTCGGAAAATGATATCTCATGTTAAACCGTAAGAGTATTATACCATTAAAGATAATAGACTGATTCAAAGTCCATCTTCAAGTATAATATCATGCTAAGGCAGGTCTTGGTTTGTGTGTGTATGTGCTTTCATATCTATCTTGACTACTGGCCACCACATAAACAAGTCCCTGCAGTTTTACTGAGATGATTTTTCAGAAGTGGTTAACCATTGTCTTCTTAGGTCTGAGAGGCAGTGACTGGCTCAGTGTCATCCAGCTGGACTATAGCTCACTGTCTCCTGGTTTCTAGCTCAATTTGTGTTCATATCTGGATCAAGAGGCTCTTCTCACGGTCACTCATGCCCTCATCACCTCACGGCTTGATTATTGCAACACGCTCTACATGGGGCTACCCTTGAAAAGTGTTCGGAGACTACAACTGGTCCAGAATGCAGCTGCGCGTGCTGTTGTGGGCGCCCCTAGGTATACCCACACAACTTCCATCTTACGCGAGTTGCACTGGTTACTGATCGGTCTTCGGATGCAATTCAAGGTGTTGGTTATCACCTTTAAAGCCCTACATGGCTCAGGACCAGTTTATCTACGTGACCGCCTTCTACAGCATTCCTCCCAACGACCAGTGAGATCGCACAGGGAGGGCCTTCTCCGGGTCCCGTCAGCCAGACAATGTTGGCTGGCGGGTACGAGGGTGAGGTCCTTCTCTGTTGCGGCTCCGACCCTATGGAACGAACTACCTACCGAGATTCATAATACCCTCACCTTGCTGGCCTTCCGGAAGGCCCTTAAGACCTGGCTTTTTCAGCACATCACCCCATGTATGTATGTGTTGTAATGTATCATTTTTGAAAGGTATGCTTGAATTGTTGTGCTAATTGTTTTTTATCTTGTTATTGTATTTTTATAGTTGTAAGCCACCCAGAGTCCCTCTTGGGAGTTGGGCGGCATATAAATTTTATTAAAATAAAATAAAAATAAATAAATATTTCTTTGACAATTTTTTATCATAAAGATTTGATAAATGTTTCATATATCTGCACTTAGCTTGGTTCCAGTACAGATCATCCACCTCTTCTGAACTGCAAGAATGGAGGGAGCTCATTCTCCTCCCACTCCTAGCCCATCGCAAAAGCACTTCCCATCCATTATTTTAAGGATGGCAATGGAGGTGTATGGTGTGGCTTGAGAAGCTCTGGTGTGATTATGCTGTGTTGTGTTATGTGTTCAGGTTGGAAGATTTGAAAGTGGGGTGGTACAGGCGAGTAGACAGCATGGCTAGTTTGAGAGGCTGAGAGAGCAGAGGCGAGACCAAGACTCTTGAAACATCTGTGAGAGAAATTGATTAAAGATGCTTTAATTGGTTCACAGACACAGTTCCTTGAAGCAATGTTGGTAAAATGTTAAATCAATCAATCAATATAAATGAATGAAATTAAAGGAGAAATGAGGGGATTATATAATGTTAAAGAAGGCTGGGACAGGCCATCTTCAAAGAAAAGCAAAGACAGGGGACTAGTGAGGGGAGGTGTTAGGACTATGTCCAAATGGTTGGGTTGTTAATATATAAACAAGCCACCAATCTATGTTTGTATATATTTAAGTATTACAACTTTAAATGTATTGCTGTATTCTGATTGGCTGTAGTGTTTCAAGATTGCCATAAGAGGGAGCTAGAGATCGTGGTTTCAGGTTCGTTCTCTCTGCTGATTCATTCATGATTGACTTTGTGTCTGATAGTGAGCTCTTTGTGAAGCTGTTACTTCCTGATAGTATTGAAGTGTTTGTAAGCGGTAATATCTTTGTTTGATGTTTAAGACAAAGACAGGCTGGTAAGAAGATTATTGTACTTCTTGATATTGACTGACTGAACATGTATGACCTGGACTGTTTAATTGGACTGTGCTATTTATCTAAAAGTCAACTATTTTATACACTTTAATGAATCTGTTTGTGACTGGATCATTACTCCTATCCACTGGTTGACAAGCTGAAATACCCTGTTTCTATGTGCATATCCCTGATAACTCAGGGGTCGCTCTGCACACTCCTTAACAGGAGGCATTCTGTAAAAGAAAACAGAAGACATAGGAAAACCAATCCATACAATGGCATTTCATCACACTTCACTTCCCTGCATTGATGGGAAAGTCAAGAAACAGTAGAAGAACCAATCAAATCCTGCATTGGCCTTTGTCTGGACTCAGTACTAACCCAATCCTGTATCCAAACCACAACAATGCAGATTGCAATTTCTGAAAGCAGCTTTTAAAATAGCCAGGATCAGAACTGGAGATAAGAAATTTAGTTTGCTAGGCTGTATTTATTTATTTATTTGCCAGCCAGCCAGCCAGCCATTTCACTTAAAGAAACTCTGAGTGGCGCACAAAAATAGGTACTCAAAAACTTCCAAAGGAGTGGCACTGAAGACCAGCTTTATGGAATCAGAATATGGCAATGATTGAACTGTTATGAGAACAAAGTTGGTGAGGGTCTTCAGTTGATGGATATTTGCCGTCCTGCTTCCCTGGATTCTAGTGGTATGGAGCTGAAACTTCCATATAGTGCTCCCTTCCCCCCGCCCCCCCTCTTATTGTGTGACAGGGAATTGTGGAGAAGATCTGAGTATAACATTACTAGAAATATCAGGGTTGTGACAACTGAATAAATAAAGATAAGGATCCTTTTTAAATTTGTTGCAGCATCAATACCTTGAATCAGAGAACTGAGAGTTGATAGATCGTATTTTCTATCAAAACAAGCTTGTTTCTTGGTTGAGTACCTTTTTATGCTTTTGCTGTTTTCCCCCTTCCCCAGTATCTATAGTGGACAGCTGAGAACGCTTCACTTTCTAGCAATATGTATTGGATTGGGAAATGCAGGGCACGAGTGAGAAAACATAACAAAACTAGGCTTAACAGGGTTGTTGGCCCATCATCAGATATCCTATTTTAAAACTTGTAAGTAACGCAATTAGGCTTTGCGCCAAGCCCATTCCCTTTGTGAATTCAGACTTCTGTACCACTCAATAGGAATCTGCTAATGACTACAAAGATCCACAGCTGTTTACAGTTTTAGGCTCAGTGGTGGACTAGGCAATGTGCTTGTTCCAGCATGGAAAGTGTTGGGCTGTCAGGGCAAGCAGAGGCATCATGATAAAATTTTCTTTGCGGAAAAAGGTGAATGGTGCAAGTTGGGTCCAGGAATGTATTCATTTAGTTTTATGGTATATCTTTTCCCAGCCACTTTTGATAGACTTTGTACCGGAAAAACAGAATGAGAATGAGGCTTATTTTAAATATATATATACACATATACAGAAATAAATCTATGAAACCATATTGAGATGGAGTTTGCAAATTCATGAGGTTGCATGTTCTTGTACAGTAAATGCACAATATAAACCCTTATGTACTATCTGCCAATTGTGGTTATAAGTTGTGACAGTCGTAAAGTGAGTCATCACATGACTGACCAGATTTTTACAACTTTTTTTGTGGTGGACGTTAACAAATCACCATGGTTGTTAAGTGAATCCACACATGTTGAGAGAATGCTGTGGTCGCTAAAGGAACCCATTCTTTGCTATGGGGCATTTTTGCCCCAAAACTGGAAGTACATATCAGTTTACTGCACTAATGTTGTAAATTGCGGTCACTTGACCATGGATGCTGCAAATGGCTGTAAAAGTGGCCAAAAATGTAATCACATGACCATGGGGGACAGAGCCCAGCCATCAGAACTTTGAAACCGAATTATGAGTACCTTTTGGGTGGTTTGTGGTAAATCTGAACAATTGTTAAGAAACCAATCATAAGTTGAGAACTACCTGTAATGGTTTATGAAGGGAGAGAAATTAGGTGTCCATTAGAACTAAAGACCCTTAAACAATAAATAGAATGGTTGAGCCCCCCAAAGATACTCATACACTACATGAGAAGTCTATGGAGATTCTCAGTCATCCAGGTCATGGTTGTTCCAAAGGTGCTTTTCCAAGAGGCACCTGGACTTTCTGGTTTTTCTTTGTAGACATTTTGTTTCTCATCCAAGAAGCTGAAGAAGCTTCTTGGATGAGAAGCGAAACATCTTCAAAGAAAAACCAGAAAGTCCAAGTCCACATGAGAAACTCCACATGAGAAGACTCGCCTTATTGATAGTCATCTGCAGAGATTTTGCATTTCAGTGAGGATGACACTGGGCAACTCCATGACCGGCTGATGCCATTTTCATCTTTTTCTTCCCCAATTTCAGCTTTTTTCCTGCAGACATTTAGATTATTCAGTAATATGTACTTCTTGACCTTATATTTCATTTTATGAATAGGTGCTTTTGTTTTAACCTCTGTTGTGTCATAAACGTGTGCAATAAACACTCTTGATTTTATTTTTTAACCAATTCTGTTTAAACTGCACTTAATTTATTCTTTTTTCACGGCTCATATTTAAGTCATACTTAAGCCATGTGTTTATAAACACAACCCCATATACAAACACTTGTGATTGGCAATTCATGCAAAACTCAAATGTGAAGTATCTCAGAAACATACCTGATTTTTTAAAAAGAAACAGCAAACACTTTCCAGAGCAAAGCCCATTATTGCCTGAAATTCAGATTTTCTCTATTGTATCCAAAGTCTGCTGAATCATGATCCATGAAATTAAGAGTTTACTGTATTTTCATGAGAAATCCTCAAATGCTTGCAGTTCCCCGTTAAATGTACATTTTATTTAGTTATAGGAATGATTTTATACCTCTTCAGTTGCCAATCTAAGTGGCATACAAGCATAACATTCAATATATAACAATACAACAAAATTACAATTATCAGAATAATATAAAAATAAAGGTTAAGTCGGTAAGTATATTAGAACCATAAAATCATGCTGCTTTAGATGATAAAAATACACAACTTTATATTATACTCAGGTCCCTTTATCCATTTTGATCTGAGACCCCTTAAAGTCTGATCGTCCCTCATATTTGATGACCAACCCTTTACTGAACAGTTCTTTGATGGTTTTTCATCCATTCTAGAACCTGAAGATTTTCAACAACCAAACTGTCTAAAGCCAACAAAATATTTGGAAAAGCCCATAAATTTTATGGAGGACAGAAATTAATGAGCCCTGGAAATTTTCTTAAAAAGCAGAACAATATGTCTGTTCAGCAGTCAGTCCCAGAACTTCCTTCCTTCCTTCCTTCCTTCCTTCCTTCCTTCCTTCCTTCCTTCCTTCCTTCCTTCCTTCCTTCCTTCCTTCCTTCCTTCCTTCCTTCCTCCCATGCAAGTATACTTTATATAATATTTTAAGAACTTTCTACTATGAAACAGTCATTCAAACTCATTAATCAGGATTATTCAAAACAAAGGGAAAATAAAACAGGTTGAATGCCTTTCTTAAAAATTATTATCCTGATATCTTACAAATAAAATCTTTCTCATTAACCCTTAATATTTTAACTGTTTTGTTTTTTCAAATAATAAGTGTTAGACATATCAAAAATATTCCATATCTTAAAAGTTGTCGTGTCAAATACTTATTTTCATCTAATAGCTAAACATTTTTCCCAATGTCAAAATGTTCCATTAATAAACACAACTTTAGTAGAAAGCATTTGTTCAAATGGAGATATCATAGAATTTGTTTATTATTGTGATAATTTGGTCAATATATAAAAACGTGACAAAAATGATAATGCAGGCTGCAGTTTAGACATGACCATAGATCTGATGTATTATTTACCATCTGGATTTATGATAATTGACCTTTTAATATTGCAATCAACTTACTATTGGGACTTCACAGTCTGATCCCCTATAGTGAGGATTAGCATTACAGTAGTAATTAATGGAAATTATTTGAACTCGGTCAAATGATTTTGAAACTAATGCATTGTTTTACCTTGGAGAATTATTGAATGAAATAAAACAGCTTCTGTGGAGTCCTTGATACTCTTTGATTGCTTGCTTGTAGATGTTTCCTTACTTGTCTAGGTAATATCATCAATGTTAATGAGTGTGGGATTTGGTCCCCATTTTTATACATCAACTGGTCCTGACAATGTTGGTAGATGTGTAGTTTTCTCCTAAATAGTTCCTTGATTAGGGTATTGTTTTCAGCTTCATTGTCTGGTATTAATCCCTGCTTATCTGGGTTTTGGCTTCTGGAGACATTGGGTTCTAGTCTTTGTGTTTCCTTCTTAGCTTTTTTGTTGTCTCTTTTGAATAGTGTGTGAATGTGGTTTATCTCTATTGGTCTATAGATGGCTGATTTGTCTGAATGCCAAGCTTCCAGGAATTCTCTAGTGTTTTTAGATTTAACTTGATCTAGGATACTCACACTCTCCCAATTGAAACTATGGTTGAGTCTGTCCATATGTTGAGAGATTAAGGAATTTTCATTGTGTCTTCTGATTGCTAGTTGATGCTCATGGTTGCATCTTTTGCCTTTTTGTCCTACATAATGGCTGTCAGAATCCTTATGCTTTATGTTGTAAATGACTCCTCCTTTTTTCTTCTTAGGTCAGGTCAGGTCCCAAGAATCAAGAACAACCTGTAGAGTTATTTCTGAGTAGTTTCTTATTTTTGTATATCTGCAGACACAATCTTGACAGACTAAAGCAACTATCTGCATAACTATAGATATATTCTGTGAACTGCTAGGGAGAAATCATCTTAGCCTTCTTCCTGTCTACTTATCAGACTTTCCAAGCTTCTCTAAATTTTTACCCTCTTGGAAGAAGTGCTCCTCCTGGGACTCCAGATTATATTCCATCATATCACTGGGTCTTTTGGTGTACTTGTTCAGTTGGTCTGTATGGTAAAACTGTGTGGTTGCAATTCTCTGTTGGTTGTTTCTGAGATAGTTTTGATGTATGGTAGTGTTATTCTTTTCATATCATGTGTTGGTTGCTCTACAGTGGATTGAGTGATTAGGCACATTTAGATAAAGATGTGTGGGTATCCATTTTGTTGGAAGATGTTATATAGGTGGTCTGTTCTAAATCAGATGCCTCTTCCCAAGGAGAATTGATACACAATTTGGAGGTCTTCCTGGACTCACAGATCCTGCTTGAAGGGCACGAGGCAGCTGTGGCCATGAAGGTCTTTAATAAATGCATCCTTTCCTGGACCAGGAAAGGATTTCGTGGTTATTCATGCCCTAGTCATTTCTCAGGTAAACATAGAGATTTAGATAGATGATAAATGGATGATAAATAGATGATGGATGGATGGATGGATGGACGGACGGACGGACGGACGGACGGACAGACAGGCATGGAAGGGTTGTTGTGAAAACATACTCATGTGAAAATATGAGCCTTCCCATGAATCTTCAAGGAACATTGAATAGTGAAATCCCAAACAAAATGAGTATTTGACCAACTTCTTTGAACATGTATTACAATTTCAAAAACAAGTCAGAATTACGTGTTTTTGTGTATATAGTCAGTTTGCAATTCTTTCATACATTCTTTCTTTAATATTTCTCTGGTGTAAAATGAAAAGGTAGCTGTGTTTGCTGGAAAATAAAGGATTTACCCCCTCCTTTATAGTATGCAAAAGTCCCTTGTGCATTTCTTTTATGAATTGGGCCCCTCTTTTGCATAGCTCCGACTATTCTTGCTTTATGACAATGGCATATTATGGCTCAGACATTTTTTTATGTCGCTCATTCATAGCCCCCTAGAGAAAGATGCTTCAGTAAGCAAGAAGAACTCACTAAACTTACTACAGAATCAGTGGAATACTTTTTTTAAAAAGTGCGTAAACTTCTGTTCTTAAACATTGTCATTCTTCACCTTAACAAGCACAGAAAAAAAGAGGTTCCACTGGTTTCTCTGCCTTGTTAGGTCTATCATCTTTTTAATTAATAGTATTTTTACGCAGCCGTCTGAACTGTGTCATTTCCATTATCAGGAAACCACTGCCATTAATGAATAATTTTCATTTCTGATCTTTGATATCATGCTAGTTGATCTTCTGTTTCCATGCTGACGAATGATAGCATCGTTTTCTGCCCACGATCAAATTTAATTTGGACTCTGATTATATTATGCTGTTGCGACTGAAGTGTCAATTTTTGTCAGGCAATTAGGAGCTATAACCTGTGAAGTTAAGTTTGATAGGCATTGTAATTGGATTGTTACAGTAATAGCTTAGAACATTCCCTATTTTTTCTTGCTTCTTTGATTCTTGGTGCATACTTCAGTTGTGTGAACAAAAGCATTTTGTTGTTATGAAACTGTAGGACTCAAAACAACAAGACAGGGAATGTGTTTTTCTGCTCTCTCATAAAAGTAAATATATCCAGTATTTATTGTTTTGTAGCAAGCTTCTGGAAAAAGCTATGGACAAGCTAGATGGCCTTCTCAAGGGGTCAATCTATATCAATCCATGATGTCCTTTTGGGACAAAGGAAATCCAACCACTCAATAATTTTTATCTTAATATATCATTATTAGATACAAACCCTGTAACCTTTAGGATGGTGTGGTACTTTGGAGAGTGCATGGGCACATACATACATCTAATGTGCAGAACTTTAAACCCAATACACCCTATTTTGGGATCATTCCAAAGATCAGGTTCTGCACTACCAGTATTTTGAGTTCAGTCCTAAAGTGAAAGTAGTAGGTTCAAGCTTCTCTGGGTATGATGCATTAACAATCCTTTAGGAAATCTAGAAATGGAGTATTTGTTAAACACAAGCTTATACATCTATTGGCAATTTTGCTCACTTTTGCCAAAGTCCAGGTATGCATAGATGACCCAGAATGAGGGGTCCTAATCATCTGGAAAAGAAATAAGTGCTAATCTCCTCTAGATGTATCTCTATGATATTTCCCCTCCATCAAAGAATAGAATAGGCAGTTTTATGGGTTTAGGGCAGAAGGTACCACACCTAGCCCTAACCTAACCCAACCCAACCTTGCCCTCCTCATGTTTTCTTGCTATAGAAGAGCTGGTGTATTAGCTACCCTAGATATGACTGAATTACTTGTAGACTGTCTGCATTATCCCATATCCAATTGTGTAGCCCTCCTGACAGTCCTCTCCATAAGGAATGCCAGAAAGACAAGATGGCAGTTGGAGCACAATGAAGACCCTGTTCTTCATAGATACATACAAAATGGGTGGGTCATCTTCCCTATTCTGATCCCCTACAAAAGATGTGATTGCCTATAGAACATACAGCTGAAATTGGTCAAAACAATGACTGAGTCACTGAGTATTTTTGCCTCTATCTTTTGCTGTTGCTGTCAGGGTTCCAAATAGCATCCAAAATTAAATCAGAGTCCAAGGCAAAGTATTCCTCAAAGTTCCAATTTATTAATAGAGCCATGTTGGCACATCTGGGTAAAACCCGAATCTGAAGCTTCCCAGGTTTCACCACCCAGTTGAAAGTTCAAGTCCTTGCCCCCACACCCACAAGTCCATCACATTGCCCAATCTTCTATTGCCATGCTGGCAGAATCCACCCATCTCTTTCCGTGCAGGTGCAGAGGTGCAGAGACAAAGGATGACCTTGGCTTTCTAGAAAGAATTTGTTATGGCTACATGCTAGCAACTTCATACAATCCCCACTCCCATTTCCCCACAATAGAAAATGCATAGTAGAATAGCATAAAGTGTGGCAGGCCTAAGATCCCAAATAAAATGGCTTCAGCCTGACAGTTGCTTTTATTATTTTTAGAAAAAAACAAAGGTAGACATTGATGAGATTAATCATGAAAGAATATCTATCTTTACTTTTTTAATGCCTGCAAAGGAGGGTCAGATATATTCAGCTCTGCTCAACTAATGATACTATCAAGTACCTAGACTCATAAAAGCACCCGGAGTCAGTTTATTATTTTTGATTATTATTGTTAAAAAGATATGGCTTGTTGCTACATCAGAGATTTATTCCAAAATTAACCTGTTTAACATATAGCACATGGGACTAGAACTTCCCTAATCTTTGATCATAATTTTGATGAAGCATTGTATATGGAAGCGTTTGTGAGTGTTCCTTTGGTCAGTGTTGACTCCTGGCGAACAGCCTGGACTGGTCCCTGCAGTTTTCTTGGCAAGTTTTCCAGAAGTGGCTTGCCATTGCCTGCTTCCTAGGGCTGAGAGAGAGAGTGACTGCCCCAAGGTTGCCCAATTGGTTTTGTACCTAAGGCATAACTAGAACTCGGGGTCTCCCAGTTTTCAGCCTGGTGCCTTAACAGTGGTGGGTTCCTACCAGTGCGGTCCACTCTATAGCACCGGTAGCAGCCCGCTGGTGACATCACAGTACCGGTGCGGTCGGTTGCCGGTGCCTGGGCACTGCCAGTTTTTTAAAAAAATTTTAAAACTTTTTTTAAAAAAATTCTTCTGTGCATGCTCAGAAGCCGAGCTTCCGGCACTGCGCATTAGCTGCCTTTCTACCCCACAGTGAGTCCAAGCAGGGGAGGATGGCTGAGGGAGCACGTGAGACCCTGAAAGAACAGGCGGCAGGAGCTATCTCCATTCCCCTCCCTTCAGCAGTCTGAGAAGCCACGAACATGCGGTGATGATCCTAGGCATTTTTGCATGTTCAAGGCTTCTCAAGCTGCTGAGGGGAGGGGGAACGGGTGGCAGGAGCCTAGGATCATCGAATGGGGAGAAGCATTCAGGCCGGACGGAGCCTCCTAGAAGAACTGCTGCCACGGTCTTGCTGCTCCCGCTGCGGGGGGCTGCTCTGCGGGTGGGCAATGCCCCCCTGCTTCGGCCGCTGCCAAGCTCCCGAGGCCCACGCCCACCTGGCCACATGGCTGGCAAGCCACACCCACAAAATAAGCCATGCCCACAGAGTGATAGTAAAAAAATTAGGAACCCGCCCCTGTGCCTTAACCACTACACCAAACTGACTCTCTGTAGCATGCATAAAACAGCTTTCTTACTGTTTCCTTCCTGTTGAGAGAAATGTACACATTTTCAAATACCTTGTCAGAAAATCAGCAATAGCACCCATCAGCTGTTCAGTAGCAGCTGGGACAGAGTCTATCTCAATGCATGTATCGTGAAATAGCTAATTGATACACCCAATTGTCTGAAAGGACTCTGCAGCTGCAGCCTTAATTGCTGTGTATGCATTCCTTGGATTGGGGTCTTTGAATGCACATGTTCAAAATTCTCTCAAAGTTACAAATATTCTACTTCCCAGCCCACCTTTCTTACCTTTTTTTTTTACTTTTGAGAGGAAGAGAATTAATCCTACGATGAAACGGAGCCAAAATTAATAAGAAAGAATGATTCGCCATATTGTGCTTTCCTGCACTTTCTTGAAGAGAGAATCTATGGCACTAAGGGTCAGCATAAAATTGGCTTTACAGCTTTTTTTTATTTCTGAAAAGCAATTTTGGGGATAGTTATAGGGATATTTATTAATTCCCCACGTAATTTTGCACAGATACAGGTAATTAATTCATGTAATTCATGTATCATCAGCTAATTAGCTGTAATGTACGGTAGTCATAAACAGTACAGACCATTTAGAAAAATCAACTCCCATTTGTTATGAGCCCTCTAATCAAGAGGGAGCAGTCTGTGCGCCCATAAAAAAAAGTTTCCAGTCTGGGAGCAGCACCTCAACCGAATACCAGAATTTACATGCAAATTGGAATCATCATCTTAGGAGATGGCAGAGCTCACAGGTTCATCATTTTCTCTCTGCTGGGTTAGCAATGTTTTAACCAACTGGGGGCAGAGTTACAATATATATGTATGTAATGTGCGTGGGGGGGGGTGGCGGGGTGGAGTTATGTGTGTATATGTAGATGCACACATACATAACCATGCAGACATGCACTCACAACTCATGTAAATGCACACACATTGTTCTAAATCTAACGTCTCAATCAACTGCATTATAATACAATATGAATTCTTTCAGGGAAAAACGATGTCTTCTGGCCTACTCTACCACTTGAAATGTCTGTGCTTAGGTAGATTTGCTTTAAGTAATTTAAATATTTCAACAAATGAAAGAGCAAGAGAAAAGTGACCTTTGTCAATTTAACCTTCTTGATTCTTTTTCTCATTTTCAGCATCAGTGCTGGTATCACCAAAAACAACAACAATCCCTTCCTTTCTCCCTCCCTCTCTCCCTTCCTTAACAGATTAACAGATTAACAGAGTTGGAAGGAACCTTGCAGGTCATCTAGTCCAACCCCCTGCCCAAGCAGGAGACCCTACATCTGCCTCTACCTAGGATCGAACTCACAACCTGGAGGCAAGAGCTCCATCTCCAGGCCACTTCCTTCCTTTTGTATCATTCCAAGTTCTGTCAAGCAGAATCATCAGCAGCTCAAACTCTTCAGAGTGGCCTTGTTCTGGCATTTTTCTCCAGAAAAAGTTTTACAGTTAACAAGCCAGTGTTCTGCACAACAACCAGTGTGAGAAATATTGGTAATGCTGTAAGTCTCTACAAAAGCAGAGACAAACTTGTGTGCTTAATCAGAGATATTTCCATCAATGGGAAAGGCAGGCCCTTGTATCCATATCCGACTAGTGTGGGATTCCTGACTATCTAATCTTCGTCACTGTCTTTGTCAGCTTACAGATTTACAATGTTCACCAACTGATCAGTTACCATACACTTTGCACAATGCTGAGAGGGGCATGCTTACCTCTTGAATCATAGTAAGATTGAATCAAGTCATATCATATCATAGCAATAGCACTTAGACTTATATACCACTTCACAGTGCTTTACAGCTCTCTAAGCAGTTTACAGAGTCAGCATTTTGCCCCCAACAATCTGGGTCCTCATTTTACCAACCTCAGAAGGATGGAAGGCTGAGACAACCATGAGCTGGTGAGATTTGAACTGCCGAACTGCTGGAAGCTGGCAGTCAGCAGAAGTAGCCTGCAGTACTGCATTCTAACCACTGCACCACCACAGCTCTTTCAGCAATCATTGTCTAATTGAAGTAGTAGCCTCTCAGATTGATAGCCACCTCTGCTTTAGAATGGAAAATCTAATGTTTCCTAAGGTAGCCTGTCTTACCTCTAAACAGTTCTTGCAACTATCAAGTCTCTTCTTGCTTTTAGGAAAGATCTACAATCTGCTGCTTCACATCCATTTCTGGTAAGAACAGGGGCCAGGGTTGGCTGAAAGCAAAATGGCTGTCCTAAAACTATTGCTCTTTAACCTCTCCCTCAATTCCTTTTTTATGTTTCATCCTCATCTGTCCTTTATGTGCAGTTCAGGGGTGGGTTCTGGATGCGCTCCATGCGCGCATGCACAGTACAAAAAAGCTTCTGTGCATGCACAAAAGCAAAAAACAAGATGATGGCGCCTATGGCGCTGCCAAGAGAACCAGCTCGGGGGTGTGGCAGGCCTGGGTCGCTGCCGGTTCCAGTGACCCAGGCCACCAAGTTACTAATGGTTCTATAGAACCGGTCCAAACTGGCAGGAACCCACTTCTGGTGCAGTTTTCCAACCATGCTTCCTTCAGTGGCTTATGAATACGGTATTTTTCACGGGAATAAACTCTTCAAAGACACCTATTACTAACTTCCATGTGGCCCTGTTCTGGACTCAGCCTTTCCTTTTGTAACCCTTGGCAGGAAAGTTATTGCCATATGCCTTAATTTCCTCAAGAATTTTCTTAGTCCCTCAGTCCCCAAGGTGACTTCACTACCATGTCATCAAGTGGTTTCCAATAATCTCTTCTTCATGTGGCATTGATTTTAGTGCATAAAGGTCTTTTAGATGAATTAAATCATAGTATCTTAATCATACTTACCACAGAATTGTCTATGTAGAGTAGTAATGGCTGTTTTAACACAATCTTTCTGGTCTCCTGTCTCATTTTTTCAAAAAATGAAACTGATGAAGTTTGAATTA
The DNA here is from genome assembly GCA_023053685.1 of Diadophis punctatus similis. Taxonomy (NCBI): domain Eukaryota; kingdom Metazoa; phylum Chordata; class Lepidosauria; order Squamata; family Dipsadidae; genus Diadophis; species Diadophis punctatus. Next base: position 290,316,292 of record JALIGW010000001.1, read on the forward strand.
GGAATTGATATACACCAGAGACATGCTTATTCATCAATCAGTTCTACTTATGATCACGTAAAGCTACTTTTTAAGAAAGTGGAACATATTTCCTAGCCATGCATGTAATGTAAAGCAATTCAAAATACAGCTGCAGTGTAAATATTAAACTTCCTCTTCTTCCTCTTCCATCTTTATAAATCTATTCCTTTTCAAGGAAAAAAAATCCCTCAAAGAATTTAACTATGAGAATAATAATTGAATTTACATTTCGGCCTAACAAAATAAACAGCAAAATTATAACCTATTTGCAAATGCAGTTTAAACATTTAAAGCTAATAATATTGTATATCTGATCTTATATCTATGGCAAGGAAATTGAGAAAATGCAAGTTGTTGAAGTTCATTCAAAATATATTTAAAGTCATAAACACCAAAGATGATGTCCAGTTATTAACAAATGCAACTATTTCCCCAAACGTATGCCCAAAATTCTCCACATCTGCATTAGGGATATAGAAGTAATCTGTCATAAATTTGAAGTCTTTTCAAGTGGAATGGTGTGATCTAGCACAATGGAACTTGTCATGTGACAGACAAGCACATAATTCATGGAGTCTGTTAGCATCCTTCTCAAAACATTCCTTGTCTCAAAAATGTCATTAAAATGCATATTTTTGCAGCTTCAAAGTGTATGCCTTTCAAATCTGTGTCCAAAAATGAATATTGAGAAAAATGCTTTAAAAAAGACCAATGTTATGCATGGTTGTGTATATTAGGAAAGGTTCCATAGCAGAGGACAATTAGTAGAGGACAATATATAAATAAAATATATAAATATATTTTAATAATTTACAGAAAATTAAATGAAATTGACTCAGTCTGGAATGTATTTGATACTGGCAGATAGATAAGGCAGGAATATATTCGCCAAGATTTGGAAAATTTCTGAATTACCTAACACTTTTTTAGAAGTATAATAAGTGCTTCAGAATTTCCATTGTTACTTTTTATGCTTTTGGATGTTGCCCAGAATGCTATGCATCAGTTCCCTCTATTTTTTTTTATGGTCCCCTTCTACATATCTATATCAAGGGTACTTTTTAAAACTGCTTTATTAATGTATAGAATTATTTATGTGCATCAAAAAATACTCAGTTTAAAGGGTCTGGAAAGAATATACTGCAGTCAGTAATAGTGCAGGTAAAAATAATTTCTTTCTTCTTCAATAACTCAGTCCCGATCTTGTTTCTTTAGCTCCAACATGGATCTCCCGGCCAACATCATTCTGTCTGGGACGGTTTCTTTTTCTTTTTTTTGATTTTTAAATTTTTTATTTTCAAATATCACAATATTTTGACATACGTCCACATCCATTATAATACATTGATAATATCAAATAATATACAATCCTTTTTATATTTACATATCTTCCTCTTTTTTCTCACGTTGTCTCACGATTTTTTATTTTTCCTTTTTTTGTTCTTCATTTTCTCTTCTCCTTTTTGTCCAGTTATACCATTTAGTCCATATCTCGTAATAGTCCAAATTACTTTGTCCTTTAAGATCCATCGTTAGTTTGTCCATTTCTGCACATCTGTAAATTTTGTCAATTAATATATTTTCCGGTGGTATTTGACAATTTTTCCAGTACTGGGCATAGGCTATTCTCGCTGCCGTAATGATATGCAAAGCTAGGTATTGTATATTTTTAGGGTATTGTTTCTTCATTATTCCTAGCAGAAAAAATTCTGGATTGAATTCTATTGTTCTTTCCATGATTTCCTGTAACCATTTACGAACCTTATTCCAAAAACATTTAGCTTCGGGACACGTCCACCACATATGAAAGAAGGTGCCTATCTCTTTGTTGCACTTCCAACAAGCCGAATTTGCATTTGGGTAAATTTTCGCCAATCTTGATGGTGCTAAATACCATCTGTAAAACATTTTATAATACTTCTCTTTGTATGCCACAGATTTAGTTATTTTACAGTTTATATTCCATGTCTTCTCCCAATCAGCCAGGTGGATATTATGGCCCATGCTATCATTGGTTCTTTGACAATTTCTTCCATTTTTTCAGATTCTAATAAATAATTATATAATTTCGATATCATTTTTTCATCTGGACCCATTAAGATTTTATTCAATTGTCGCAGGTCCATATCTATGCCCATTCCTTCTTTATCCTTATTATATTTTGATTTTATTTGTAGGTAGGGCCAAGTCAATTCTAATATTTTGTTCCGATAATTGTTCCCTGCTCTTTAGCTGTCTTCTCATATCCAATAAATCACTATATCTTACAATTCTAATTGTATCAATTAAATTTGGATATACCGTGGCTTCTATGGGTTAAAGCCATCTGGAAATTTTTATATAATTTTGCTTTTTGATTTCATACCATGTTTTTATGAGAGATTTTCTAATTAAATGTTGGTTGAAGTTGGATTGTAGTTTAAGTCCATCTTTCCATATATAGGCATGCCACCCCATCAAAAGGTCATGGCCTTCCAGAATTAATAGTCTCTTATTTGATAAATTTATCCAGTCTTTAATCCATGTCAAAGATGCTGCTTTATAGTAAATTTTCCAATCCGGGAGTCCGAGGCTGCCTCTGCTCTTATTATCCTGTAGATTTGTTAATTTAATTCTTGAGTTTTTTGTTTAGCCAAATAAATTTAGTTGTAATTTTGTTCATTTCATTAAGAAATTTAGTCTCTAATTTTATAAGAATCGTTTGGAATAAATATAAAAATTTAGGTAGAATACCCATTTTAGTTATGGCAATACGCCCTAATAGTGAAATTTGTAATGTTTTCCATTTCTCTAGATCTAACTTTATTTGATTTACTAATTTGTTGTAGTTGTCTTTTTTAATAGATGAATTTTTATTTGTTATTATTATACCTAAATATTTAATTTTTTTGTTATTTTCAAATCTAATGTTCTTTCCAATTCCTCATTCTGCTTTTTTGTCATATTTTTTGTTAAAATTTTGGTTTTTTGTTTATTAATTTTCAAACCCGCCGATTCTCCATATTCTTCTATTTCTCTAATTAATTTCTCTCCGGATTCCAAAGGTTCTTCCAAAATAAATACAAGATCATCGGCGAATGCCTGTAATTTGTATGTTTCATTTTTTATTCTTGTTCCCTTCATTTCTTGATTATTTCGAATTCTATTTAATAATGTTTCTAATGTTAGAATAAAGAGCAGGGGTGACATCGGACATCTGTCTGGGACTGTTTCAAGATGGAGGCCAAACCAGAGGTGGGTTTCAGCAGGTTCTGACCAGTTCTGGAGAACCGGTAGCAGAAATTTTGAGTAGTTCAGAGAACTGGTAAATACCACCTCTGATTGGCCCTACCCCATCTATTCTCTGCCTCCTGAGTCCCACCTGATCAGGAGGAAATGGGGATTTTTCAGTAACCTTCCCCTGGAGTGGGGAGGGAATGGAGATTTTGCAGTATCCTTCCCCTGCCACGCCCACCAAGCCACGCCCACCAGGCCATGCCATGCCCAACAAGCCATGTCCACAGAACTGGTAGTAAAAAAATCCCACCACTGGACCAAACCCCCTTTACTCTTGACAGCCACATCAAGTGAGGTAATAGTATGATCCTTGTTAGCCATGACAAACTGTACCTCAGAGCTCTTGACACACCTGTAATAACTGGCATTTTGATAATACAAAACAAGAGGTCAAGCTTGTAAAATATGATGGTTGTGGTGTGCTGAGTGTCCGCTCCTGCAAAGTTCCTTTGCCATTTCCACAAAAAAATGGCTGTAATTCTGGGTTTTTCTGACAGCTCCTTCCTGCAGTTTTCAGTTAAAATAATTGAATGGAAAACCTTGATAATACTTCTTATTCTTTCTAATTTGTCATTTCTGGGCACACTAGGGATGAAGATGACCTTTTGAAACTTGACCTAACTTTTGGTAATGGGCAGCATCTTCATTCTTGCTTTTTATTCATAGGAACACTGCACACTTCTCCATCAGCCAGAATAAAAGCAATTAATATTGTTCTATTAACCTCTTTTCCAAGTTTTTATGACCTTTCTCCTAAAAGACAATGACTGAATTCTATCATTAACAAACCTCATTTATCAGACCCTTTTGTGCTGTGTGGGTTACTGCAGCATTTAAAAAAAATCTCATAAACTACATTCATTTTGTTTTCAAAGGGTTGTACTCTATGTGTGCATATGCATATTTGTATTTATTTGTCTCTGTGCACATGCACAGACATACATTCACACATATTCACCCACATATATACGTTCACAGAAAGAGGAAATTGGCATGAATTATATACATTTACTTTAAGTCTTATGTTAACTTCATATACATTATATAAGGCAAAATTGTATCTTTTCTTTTATGTACACTGAGAGCATATGCACCAAAGACAAATTCCTTGTGTCCAATCACAGTTGGCCAATAAAGAATTCTATTCTATTCTATCTATCTATCACAGAGAATAAGGTTATCAATGATAGCTTTATATTTTTTTCTGAACCAAGTTAGCATATTGCTGAAGACCAGTTTCTGAAAAAGCAACAACAGGGGAGTGCTTCTCCCTTCTCTTCTCATTGGTTGGGATTAAAAAATAATAATAATTAGAGATGCCACCAGAGATTAATGTTGGGCTGATTTCAATTGCCCCAAACTTTTCATGTTGTGCTAAAATAGACTTCTTTTTGGGGGGGTTTCCACTCTGAGCCTTTAGCTATGTTTCCTGTATAGCTGGAATGGCTGGGAATAAGAGAAGCTAAAGAAAACTTGCTATCCGTTGGACTAGAAGAGGAAACTTAATAAAACCTTAGCAATTGCATGCAATTAATTTTTTTTAAAGGGCCCCCCTCACAATAAATATTTGCCATTCATTATTCTGCAACTGAACCTGGTTTTCACAAATGAAGGCAAAAATATGCTTTCATTTTGCCACAAATGAAGGCAAAAAAAAAATATCACTAAGACCAGAGGTTTAGTTTTCTAAGTTTTCAGACTTGTGCTAGTACCCAGCCTCAGGGAACTTCTCTCTCAGACTGGATCCTGAGCCTGGTTTTGTTCTGCGTGTGTTTAAAAGAGCCAGCCTTTCATAGCAAGAAATTCAGCACAAAACAACTGTTGAGGACAGAGATTGGGTCCTAGGGACAGAACATACACCAGCCATTTGGAATGGAATATTTGTGTATGATGATGGGCACCAGGCAGTTTGGTCATTCTTGCATTGCTCATGTAAGGAGAAAACACTGCTTTGCATAGGGTGCAAGAAAATTCCACTGGAGTTTTCATTCCCAGAAGGCTAGGAGTGGGATGAGGATGTATAGGGTGCTTAGTTGCTTACATATTATAATCCAAACATTTCCTCCTTTGTATGCCCATTCAAAGTACTACAGTGTACTTGCTGCCCATGTTTCATAAAACACAAAAAAATGAAACATTTCCCTGGGCTTTATTTGTGGTGCAGAAAGTGGAAGAAGCTGTAGAGCATCATATGATTATGTTCTAAGGGGCGGAATACTGACACACAACATACACACAGACAAACAAACAAACACAGACAGACAACATTCCTAGATGTTGTTTCTAGTTTCATTTTGCTTGCTCTCTCTCTCTCTCTCTCTCTCTCTCTCTCTCTCTCTCTCTCTCTCTCTCTCTCTCTCTCTCTCTCTCTCTCTCTCTCTCTCTGTAAGAGAGAGAGGGAAAGACTTGCAGGGATGTTTGAGATGAAGCAAAGTCTTTCCAAAATTGTGGAATGGAAAAATATTATTTTCCTAACACTGTGGGAGAGATTATGACTTACTTTAGTATGTATTGGCCATGGGTTTTAAACTTAATAGAAAGTAAAGTGGAACCTTACTTGTTGTTGCATTTCCCAGAAAATATTGGAGCCACATGACACAATATCTTACCCCCCCCCCCCCCAGTCTCTGCAAAGAATGCAGCTGATTCATTTCTCACCACCACATTCCCTGAAATGGCTATTGGATCATGTTATCACAAGTTATTTAGAGAAAGCAGAAGAACAGAATCGAACTGTGTGTGTGTGTGTGTTTTTTAAAAAAATAAAAATAAGAGATAAAGTATCCTGAGACATAAGTTTAACACCTCAACCTGCAAGGTGGAGGAAACTTTTTCTACTTAAATATGTTTTGGTATTTGATAACTTTTGGGAAACCAAAGAAGGTTTTTCTCAAGCTGTAAATGTGATTAAGAATAGTTATGGGAGGGGAGCCATTTGGCCCAGCCCTCAGATAATTTTTAACCAAATGCAGCAATATCTTCTTAACTTCTCTCCTATCAAATTGAATACGATATGGTGGCTGATAGCCTACTGACAAACCATTGCAATTTATTTATTTATTTATTTATTTATTTATTTATTATTTATTTATTTATTTATTATCCATCCATCCATCCATCCATCCATCCATCCATCCATCCATCCATCCATCTATCTATCTATCTAGTCAAACATGTACGAGATAACAGGTATAAGTATAAACATGGACATGAGTACATGAAATGAGTACAAATAAGTGGGGACACAAGACAGGGATGATAGTCCAGATTTGATTCTAATTAAAGATGTAAGGTGCAAAAAAAGTCATGATTCAATTTGAATCAACAATTTGAAATTTAAGAGCAAGAAGATATGGCATTTGATTAAAAAATGTCCATACATTTTGCCCATAGACTATAATGGGGAAGCATCAAACATTTTGGCTGAAGCATCTTAGACTTGTCAAGTTTCAGCAGTTTTGGTTTAGAGCAATGCACTTTTGAAATAGTTCTGTCAAACCTGTCTTAAGACAGAAATAATAGAGAGGTCTTTGAAGAAGCTTCCAGCAAACAGACTAGAGAGAAGTTGTGCAAATAATGCAGAAAGAGGGTAACTCTGAGAAATCACTGTTCAGCTAAACTTGCTCTTATGAGGACTTTCCTTCCTGTTATCACTGCTTTTATTGGATGCCAGGAGAGGTGGCATAACTGGTTGGTCAGCCAGGGGTCTCCTAGGAAGGACCCCTCTCATAACATTATCATGATTATAGCTTGCTGAAAATATTCTATGGTAGTTATGCATTTACTACATTCATTTATTAATGTTATATGCTGCCCATTTTGCCTACTTAGCAGAGGCAGCAGGGACAGGATGGCATGGCGCATGTGATATTGCTAGAATGCACAGGATTTGTAGAAGACATGGCATTCTTGAAAACAGTAAACATTTAGTCAGTGCATATAGAATTAGTCTGGCCCTCCTCATCAGGAGCTTTAAATCTGCCCTGGTCATGCTGAGATTAAAAGGAAGTTTGAACCTAAGAGTGTAGGTCATCCTTGAGCTTATATACAGAGAGCTGAATTGCACTTCCAGTATGTTGGTAGGATTAGCACTGAAATGTAATATTACAATACTAACCCAGAGGTCAAGTTAATGCTTGTGGTTGGCCTTATCAAAGGAGTTGAGAGCAAAGAAACTGAATGAAACTCAAAGCAATGTTAGCTCTGCCACACCAATAAAGGTGTTATAGGCAAGGAAGTTAGAGGCTCTAGGCTGATTGGCTAATGTCAAAGAGTCCATCATGCCTTTAAGCCCTCCCTTCAGTATTCTCTATATGTGGAAGTGATGCAGGGGCGGGTTCCTAATTTTTTTACTACCACTTTGTGGGTGTGGCTTATTTTGTGGGTGTGGCTTGCCAGCCATGTGACTGGGTGGGTGTGGCTTCTCGGACTGCTGAAGGGAGGGGAACTGAGATAGGTCCTGCTGCCCATTCCCCCTCCCCTCAGCAGTTCGAGAAGCCTCAAACGTGCAAAAATGCCTAGGATCATCACTGCGCGTTCGTAGCTTCTCGGACTGCTGAAGGGAGGGGAACTGAGATAGGTGCTGCCGCCTGCTCTTTCAGCATCTCACGTGCTCCCTCAGCCATCCTCCTCTGCTTGGACTCACTGTGGGGTAGAAAGGCAGCGCATGAACAGTGCCGGAAACTTGGCTTCTGGGCATGCGCAGAAGAAATTTTTTTTAAAAAAATGGCAGCGCCCAGGCACCGTCAACCGACCGCACCGGTACTGTGATGTCACCAGCGGGCCGCTACCAGTGCTATAGAGTGGACCGCACTGGTAGGAACCCACCACTGAAGTGATGGCATTGCAACTTGTCTGTAACACTCTTAGGAGCGGCAGCAGCAAAACAACAACAACACTGAATTTGTAATGTCCTTCAAGAAACTTCAAGTACTTGAAAGCTATTTGACTTTATTTACTGCTTTAAAGCAAATTTAATTCATAAATCAAAATTACTACTTCAAAACTGTATTGAATCAAAGAACGCCTTTGCACAACTCTTAATGCCTATTCTTTTAAACTTCATGCAATTGGCTGAATTTTATGTAATTTGCCAGAAATGCGGTGTCAAATGACCAAATCTTAATCAATTCCCTTGGGTTTTTCTGTCCCTGGCTTTGTTTTCTCTGGCACATGTAGACTAAATACATGGGGATAGCTGATTCTCCATAATATTTTATTACGAGGCACACTATTTCTGCTTTGGGAGATGATGAGGTTATAGCTTGTCTTTTCTGTTTATGAGAGCCAAGACACCAGCTGTTCAGTCTGAGAACCTGAGATCAGTCTGCTATACAAATGCCACACAAAAAAAGAAAACTACAGGAATGTTTCTCCAACTAATCATAAAGAATGAAGAGGGCCAAATAGGAGGAAACATGCTGGCAGGTGTGTGAACATCTTAATGTCATAGGCAAACCAACAGTATCATTGTTCTGTTTATAGAACTGGTAAGTTGTATGCCAACAGTCTGATTGCTGGCTGCCCTGGCTTTCTCAGATCCAGCCTCCTTTCTCTTACCTTGTGAGGATGATTTATTTAGTGGGAATCAAATGGGTGGCAGATGTGAGGTCCCTTGAGCTGCAGATTGAGGTAAATAGTGTGTCATAACCCATTCATCAATTGATAATGCAAGCCAAATAGAAAAATCTACAAGAGGAAAGGAATTGATAAGCATTTTGCCCATGAAATGGCATGGATTATAAGCAAATCAGTGGGATTTTTCTTTTGCAAAAGAAAACCCCAATTTTGTGATCTGCAAGAACGGTCAATATGAATGAATAGTGATACTGTAGAGAACAGAAGAAGTAGCTAAGGCAATGTTGAGGAGCACTACACAAGGGCTGTGGAGTAGGGTCACATTTTTCAATGTAGCACATGAATATCAAAGGAGAATTGGCCACAGCTTGTAACACAATGGGAAGAAGAATCAGAAAAATCAGATACCTTTCTCAAATAATCGCCTTAAGTAGTCTTTATAGATCCTTTCTGCACTCCTTTTTATATTACTATACATTGCATGGGTTGTTAAAATTGTTGAAGATAAAAGAGTGAAGCTGGATGATATGATCATCTATAATTAAATCATGTATTTTTCAGCAATTTATGAAGATGAGATCCTATGTTCTTTAAAACGTCTTTATCTTGTGTCCTCCTACATGATCCTAATCTATCAACCAATCCAGGGGCGGGTTCCTAATTGTTTTACTACCACTCTGTGGGTGTGGCTTGCCAGCCATGTGATTGGGTGGGCGTGGGCCTTGAGAGCTTGGCAGCGGCCGGAGAAGCAGGGAGCATTGCCCACCTGCAACGCAGCCCCTTCGCAGTGGGAGCAGCAAAACCGCAGCAGCGGTTCTTCTAGGAGGCTCCATCCAGCCTGAATGCTTCTCCCCATTCAATGATCCTAGGCTCCTGCCACCCATTCCCCCTCCCCTCAGCAGCTCGAGAAGCCTCGAACGTGCAAAAATGCCTAGGATCATCACCATGCGTTCGTGGCATCTCGGACTGCTGAAGGGAGGGGAACTGAGATAGCTCCTGCCACCCATTCCCCCTCCCCTCAGCACTTGAGAAGCCTCGAACATGCGAAAATGCCTAGGATCATCACTGCGCGTTCGTGGCTCCGCGGACTGCTGAAGGGAGGGGAATGGAGATAGCTCCTACCGCCCGTTCTTTCAGCATCTCACGCGCTCCCTCAGCCATCCTCCCCTGCTTGGACTCACTGTGGGGTAGGAAGGTAGCGCATGCGCAGTGCTGGAAGCTTGGCTTATGGGCATGCGCAGAAGAAATTAAAAATTTTTTTTTAAATTTTTTGTTTAAATGGCGGCGCTTAGGCACCGACAACCGACCGTACCGGTACTGTGACATCACCAGCAGGAAGCTACTGGTGCTATAGAGTGGACCACACCAGTAGGAACCCACCACTGAACCAATCATGATAAATGTCAATAAGATATTTTATAATCAAAAGATTTACAACTACACCTGTTAGGAAGCTTTCTTAAGCCAAATCATACAAGTTGTCTACCGTGTTAATTTTGTTGATGAGCGTGACTTTCCAAGATTTCTCACAAAATGTTTTCCTAGCTCTATCCAGGAATGCCAGTGGCTGAATCTGAAATCTTCTGCAAGCAAAGCACATGATTTATAATTAACCTTACCTTATTTAAATAGATTGCTTCTTCTTATTTTCTTTTGGAAACTTCGGTTAAAATTCTTTCTGACCATATGTATATGTATCACAATTAGTCTGATGTAGTGCATAGAGTTCAGTATCCCATGCATGTTGAATTCAATAGGCATATAAAATTGCCTATTGATGGTGAATGAATTTGGGTTGAATATGAAAGTGAATGTTGAATATACAAGATGTTGAAGTGGTTTGGTCCTATAGAAAGGTAAGTGAGGGTTGAATCATAAAACACACGTATGAAGGAAAAGTGATTGGGTCTAGACTAGAGGAAGGGAAAGTTTGGGAAAGTGACTGAAGTTGATGACACTCAGAAGGAGTAGGGGGGAGTTTAAAGAACAAAGGACAAATCATAAAGTAGCTTCTGTACAGCAAGCAAAATAGTTTGTAAGGATTGAAAGAATTGAGAGATATAATAAATTGTAAACTAAATTTTATTAGAGTTCCTTTTGTTTTTATTTCACATTTAATTTATTTTGCTTAGTATTTCTTACTTTTCTCCTATGCTTTGCATAAGGTTGTTTACTTCTAAATGGTACCACATGATATGTATGGTATGCTTGGGTTTATCACTTCCAAGGTATATACTAGGTGACATATCTTGCTAGTGGATATGAGGTGGCGCAGTGGTTAGAGTGCAGCACTGCAGGCTACTTCAGCCGACTGCTAGTTCAGCAGTTCAGCTGTTCAAATCTCACCGGCTCAAGGTTGACTCAGCCTTCCATCCTTCCGAGGTAGGTAAAATGAGGACCCAGATTGTTGGGGGCAATATGCTGAACTCTGTAAACCGCTTAGAGATGGCTGTAAAGCACTATGAAGCGGTATATAAGTCTAAGTACTATTGCTATATGTTCTTTAATTCAATGGTTGCCTCAGCCATGAATATAATAAAACTTTATACTAAAACTTTCTATTTTGGCTAGAGTCTCTGAACAGTTTACGTCATGGAGAGAATAGTAGCACTTTTCAGATTTGGTCTAAATATTTATAAAATAGTATATATATATTAGTAAATCCTAATTATTATTTATATAAAAATTTATATTTCACCTATTGAGTTGTGACTCAATGTATTAAACAGATAAAATTAGCAATATATAGCACAGTTGTTATCAGAATAAGAAAAGTATGCAAAAGCAGCAATTAATTTTAAATGGTTATTATATTATTTATTTTATCATTTATTTATCTGTAGAGGAGGTCAAGGTGGTATACACAGTTCTCCTTTTTTCTATATAACAACAAGCTGACTACACTGAGTCAGGGGATTGCCTCAAATCACCCAATAAGTTTCCATTGCTGGAAGAGGAACTGAATCAGGATTTTCACAGACTTGGATTGACATTGATTTCTTGCAAATAAATTAATACCTCTGTCAAAGATGTTACCTAGCCTGGAAACAAAACATTCATAAACCAACCCACAAGCTCTGAGAATGAACCTTCACCCTCAAACTAATACCCACTAATGGGGACGGATAAAGCTTTGATTTTGGAGGGTTCAGTCATAGACAATTTAGATTAATCTTTACATCAAATCAACTTTCCCAATCAAATTGGAAAATGAAATAAAATGCTCAGATCAAATCAGAATAAGTCAATTTAAATATTTTTGTACACGGTTAGAACTTAATATTGTGTTTAACCATCTTAACAGAAAAAGAGAATGATGAAGACTGAAGAATTTAGAACTTGATAAATAAATCACCCATGGAGGCACAGTCCAAGTGTGTATATTCTAAGATTTATCTATACTAGGAAAGCTAAAGTACTAGATAAATTGTAAAATAATAAGGAAAAAGCATATTATTACAAAAGACAGTGGTGGTAAATTGGAATAGTTAAGAGAAAGAACCAGAGCAACTGAAAACTATAGGGAGCACTTATTATTTGGTTTACAGACTTCATACATATTCTATGATAAGCAAAATAAATGAAAAAACCAGAAGTTAGTAATCTGCAGACTAAAATAGTGGTAGCTGCAGCTTCAGCTGCAGCTGATGAAGCTCTCTGTGAGAGAGTTAGACACTTAAGAAGTTTGATATATAAACAAAACAATTAATAAAGCATGAGATAATTAAATGCATACTGATAGAACAGAAGACCATTTAGAACCAACAGATAAGAGAAACAGAAAATAAGTGAATCAAAATTCAAAGAATTAGGGGGAAAGCAAAAGTGGAATTACCTTTTTACTTGGTTTAATTGCATCAACAGTAGAATTGGACCATATAATTATTGATTCAGCTTACCGTGTGAATGTCTAAGGAAAGGATATTTTAGTAATATTTCAAACAGTTCAAGAGGAACGCTTTGGAGAGCTATGTGGAACACAGTGCTATTCAAAACTAATTTGTGCATATTTTGGCAATTTTTTTAAACTTGAAAAAGGGCAAGAACGACATTTTAATAGCTAACTGAACAGGATACAGCAGTGATGGCGAACCTATGGCACGGGTGCCACAGGTGGCACGCGGAGCCATATCTGCCGGCACATGAGCCGTTGCCCTAGCTCAGCTCCTGCGCGCATGTGCGTGCCCAGCAGCTAATTTTTGGCTCATGCGGAGGCTCTGGGAGGGCGATTTTGGCCTCTGGAGGACCTCCGGGGTGGCAGGGAGAACGTTTTCGCCCTCCCCAAGCTCCAAGAAAGCCTCTGGAGCCTGGGGAGGGCAAAAAATAGGCCTACCGGGCCCACTGGAAGTCGAAAAATGGGGGAGTGGGGTGGGGTCACGCACGCATGTGCAGGGGGTGGGGCGAGTGGGGAACTTTGAATTATGGGTGTGGGCATGCACGCACGTACGATAGTGTGCGTGCGCACTATTTCGGCACCCGAGGAAAAAAAGGTTCGCCATCACTGGGATAAAGTGTATCAGGTCAGGTGGTTAGGCTTACTAATTCTGAAAACTAAAAGTTTTTTTCTTAGATTCTCTTATCTTGCTCCCTTTTTCCCATTCTTGATTGCCAACACCTGATTTTTTTTTTACCAACATGAGTTCACTGGCCATTTGAATTCTGCTGTATATATGTTACATGGGGTCTTCATTTGTCTGTAAGGCCAGGGTAAATGTATTATTTATTTATTTATTTATTTATTTATTTATTTATTTATTTATTTATTTATTTATTTATTTATTTATTTATTTATTTATTTATTTATTTATTTATTTATTTATTTATTTATTTATTTATTTATTTATTTATTTATTTTTTATTTTTTATTTTTTTATTTTTTTATTTATTTTTTTATTTTATTTTTTATTTATTTATTTATTTATTTATTTATTTATTTATTTGTGAGATTTATATACCGCCTCACAGTGCAAGCACTCTCTAAGCGGTTTAAACCAGTAAGCAATGTATATTTATATTGCCCCCAACAATTTGGGTCCTCATTTTACCTACCTCGGAAGGATGGAAGGCTGAGTCAACCTTGAGCCGGTGAGATTTGAACCACTGACCTGCGGATCACAGTCAGCTAAAGTGGCCTGCAGTACCTGCCTCTAACCTAAGGTGACCAGACGTCTCGATTTTGTCGGGACAGACCCGCTTTTTCATCATTTGTCCCGCGTCCCGCCCGTCCTCTAAAAAGTCCCGATTTTTTGAAAGAATGCACGACTAGGGCATTCTTTCAAAAAATCGGCCTGAAAGGCAGCAGGCCTCTCAGCTCGGGCCGGCCGTGGGCGGCGTTGGCGGCGGGCGGGCGTCCCGCGTTGTTGACTCCTCCGGTGGCGGCTGGAAGCTGGGGGGAGGGGGAAGGGAGGCTGCTCCTCCTCTCCTTCCCCCGCCCCATCCCTAGCCCCGCCCTCGGAGGCGCCGCTGCTGTGAGCTTACGAGCGGTGCAAACAGCCCTTCCTCGTCCCCCTCCCCTTTAGTCTACCGCAACTCACAAGATTGTTGCGAGGGGAGGAAGCCAGGCGTCCCACTGCCAACGCTCGCGACAAATAGCCTAACAATGTGAGCAGCAGCATCCTGTTCCCGCTCGAGGCTTTACGTTGCGCGCGCGGCCTCTGGTTTTTCCCCACTTCCCTCTGGGAACTTGGTTTGTTTTAAAAAAACAAAGCCTTCGCTAATAATCCCCCCTCCCTTCGTTGCCGTAGAAACCGATCTTGGCGGAAAATAAACAATAAGAAGCGTAACTTAACAGCATTAACCCATCCGGAACTAGGCGAGGGAGGGGGAAAGGGAGTAAAGCCAAAAGGAAGTTCCGCCTTTTCCGCTTCTGGCTGACCAATCATCATGCAGAAGTTCGGAGAGCGGTGCAGGATTTAAATTGCCGAAGCTTTGGCGTCCTGCGTTTCGGCTGCTGGGAGCGGTTTCTACGTGAAAGGTTGCGGAATGGCTTCTGCTGCGGAAAGAGGTGGGTGGGATTGGGGAGTGGGATTCAGTCTCCCCAAAAGGAGAGACTTGATGGTTCTTATGCTTTCCTGTTGCCATCCCCCTTGCACAAATGGTGCTGTTCAGTGAAAACAGCCTTTAAAAAAAAATTCAATTCCTCAAGACCTTGTTCTTCCCCCCGTCGCCTCGCTGCCGCCGTTGCCCTGGGGCCGGGCGGGCGACCGGGAGACCGCGGCGCTTGGTTGCTTGGAGCAGGTAAGCTGCCGGCTGCCTCCTTTCCCCGTCTCCCACCTCCCCTTCGGCCGGGCTGCCAAGCAACGAACGGGAGGCGGGAGACGGGGAAAGGAGGCAGCCGGCAGCTTACCTGTCGCGAGCTCCAGGCATCCAAGCGCCCTCCCGCCTCCCCCCCACCCCACCTGGACGCCGACATTTGCTGTTTTGCCCTCTGCGCATGCGCAGCGTTCTGCGCATGCGCAGAGGGCAAAACAAATGGCGGCGCCCAGGCGGCCCCCCCCCCCGTCCCGCTTAAAAATAAAAAAATCTGGTCACTTTGCTCTAACCGCTGCGCCACCTCAGCTCATACTTTAAATGTAAACATGGTTATGGGGTTCAGTATTCAATGCCAGTCTTAGTTAAAACAATGTAGCTACACCTGATTAGGAGGCAAGTTTAGAGTTAGAGGTAACTAGTAAAGGGACTAGAGGTAAATTGGCCTGGCATCATATTTGGGTTGGTAGGTTTAAGATGAGTCCTACTGGAGCTGGACTATACTGATACTCCTCCTCCCCACAGTGCTCTCTTTTTTTCTCTTTCTCTTTCTCTTTCTCTTTCTCTTTCTCTTTCTCTTTCTCTTTCTCTTTCTCTTTCTCTTTCTCTGACTCAGTCTTTGTCTCTATATGAAAACAAAGGAAAATAAATACAATAGTGTAACACAGTGAGCAGTTGAATATAATTAAATACCTGAAAAAACACCACTATCAAAAGGGACAAAAACAAGATTGTCATGGTAGCTCTCTTTGAGGGCATTTTTTAAAAAAAGTTAAACACCATTACAAAAAGGGCCCTTTGCTTTGTGACCACCTTCATTTTGGCAGAGGCATCTGGAGAATGGCCTCAGAGGAAGATCTTAACTTCTGGACAGGTACACCCTGCACTCCAGAGAGTCAATGATGGCCCCCAGGTGAGTGACCCTGGTGGAGGGGGACAGTTGACTCTTTCCCATGTTAACTAGGAACCCGTGGTGCTCAAGGGTGTTAAGGACTACCTGGATGTCCTGCTCTGCCTGGGACAGAGAGGAGGACTGGATGAGGATGTCATCCAGGTAGCACTGAACACGCACGGGAATAGCCTGCAGGTGGGCTGTCAGGGCGGCCAGGATCTTCGTGAACACCCTGGGTGCAGAAGATAGGCCGAAGGGCAACGCCAGATATTCGTAATGCACCCCTGCATAACAAAACCGGAGGTATTGGCGGTGGTCCGAATTGATTGGGATGTGGAGGTAAGCCTCCGACAGGTCAATTGATGCGAGAAAGTCGCCTGGCCGAATGCCCGCCAGAATTGATTGCAGGGTGTGCATCTTGAATTTCTTATAGATGACATACCTGTTGAGGCGTTTTAAATCAAGAATGGCTCTCCACCCGCCCGAGGATTTTGGTACTACGAACAATATGGAATAGAATCCCTGTCCCTGTTGGTCCTCGGGCACCTGTTGGATGGCTCGAATGTCCAATAGGTGCTGGATGGCCTGATTCATTAGGACCCGTTTAGCAGGATTAGATGACAAGGGACAGCGTAGGAAAAACCTCGGGGGGGGGGTGGAAAGAAATTCAAGAGATAGCCCTGACGATAGGGTCTGCAAGACCCATGCGTCGTTGGTGATTTCCTCCCACCGACCGGCATATAATGCCAGACGACCCCCAATGGGAGGAACCGGTGCAGCTTTACTTGAACCGGCGGTAAGGGCGACCACTGGCCCCTCTAAAGGGCCGTTTGGGCTGTGACCCCTTGGGAGTTCTGTCAGGGGCTGGGCGTTGACGGGCCCCGTACTGCCCCTGATACCCAGACTGCCCCTGGTACCCAGATTGCCCCTGGTATCCCGACTGGCCCTGAGGCCGGGTATACCCCTGGTCCGAACCCCTGAACCCCTTCCTGTAAAAGGATTTTTAGGGTGTTTTGAGCAAGCTGGGAGAATCTTGCGTTTGTCTTTTGTTTCAGTGACCAGAGGGTCAAGGGCAGGTCCAAAGAGGGACTGACCGGCAATGGGAGCCGTGGCCAGCTTCCACTTATGCCTTGCGTCTGCGGACCAGGAACGAAGCCAGTGCATGCGGCGTGCAGTCACTGTTGACCCCATGGAGCGGGCCGCAAATCTGGCCGCTTGAAGGGTGGCGTCCGATGTAAATTGCGCCGCAGCCAGGAGCTTCTTGATGTCTTGCAGGGAGTGTGTGTCGGTGGACGGTGTGCGCTCCTGAAGCGCATGCAGCCACTTGAGTGAGACACGGCAGAAAAATGAAGCTGTTGTAGACGCCTTTATCGCCCATGCTGCGGCTTGGTGCGCCTTTTGCAAGGCTGACTCCGTCTTACGGTCCTCCGGCCGCAGGAGTTCCTCTGATTCGCCAGGTATCTGAGTATTGGTATACAGAGCCCTCACAGGAGGGTCTACTGGCGGAATTGTCAGGTGTTGTGCCAGTTGTGAGGCCACATTGAAATAGCGCTTGTCTTGCGCAGATGGCAATGACCCTGCTGCAGGTGCCTGCCATTGCTTCACAAGAGAGTTCACAAAAAAATTTGGGATAGGTATTACCTCGTTACGGGAGGTTGTTGCCTCCTCGAAGATTGGGTCCTCTTGTGTTGTGGTGGCTGGTGTTTCTGGCTTAGCTGTAGAGAGATTGGCCGTCAAGGTGGCTTTGTGGAGGAGCGACCGAAAAAGGCTTGGATGGAAAAGGCCCGTAACCGCGGGGGGTTCGGGTGCCATGTCTTCATCATCTGACATCTTAATGTCCTGGGGGGTCTCCTCCAATTGCTCACCTTCCGGTTGTCCGGTTGCCATGTCTTCCACTGAGATGACAGACTCTGCAGATGAGTCATCGCAGGTCCTCTACCCCTGCCTGCAAGGTGTGTTGTTGTGGCAGGGGGAGAACTGCGCGTGGGCTGGTTCTAGGGGCTACCTGTTCACGTGAGGCCCCTGCCATGGCTCTGAGAGCTGCCTCCACCCCCTTGCGTATGGCTGTGTCCATGTATGCGCGTGCAGCGCTGTCCAAGGGCGGTTCAGGCAATGGTGGGTCTTGGGTTCCCTGGCATAGGGGCACCTCTTCATCACTGTCACCCCAGACATCCACCTCCCTCAGATGGCAATCCCCATTGTCCAGTGACAGATTGTCACATGAGCTGCTAAGCCTGAGGGGGGGAGTGCTCTGAGTGACCTTTGAGCCCTTTGAGACAGATGTGTCTTTTGGGAGCTGTTGCTGCTGGCTCTTGTGACTATCTTTGGAATTAGTTTTAGAGCCTTCCCTCGCCTGGTCAGATTTGTGGGACTTATGGCGAGGGGCAGGAGAGGTGGGGCGCAATGGAGATCTGTCCCTGTGGGAGCCAGGGCTCATAGAGGAGTTTCTACCCCCCCGCACCTCTTCCTCTGCAGGGGTTGGCTTTGATGTTTTTTGTTTAGCCTTTCCTTGCTTAACTGGCTTTTCTGCCTGCTTAGAAGACTTTTCTGCCATGGTAATATGTGCACAAGCCCACAAGCGTGAAACAGGCACAGCTTTCAGAAAAGAGCAGGCAAGCAAATTGAAGTTAGAAAAGCACGTGTGGAGCTGTCAGAGCTGTCAAACTGCTTCAGAGCTCTTTAAAATGGCAGCCGTGACGTCACGAGCTGTCAAACGGCTCTTCCCGCCGAAACCAGCCGAAGGGGATGATGCCAGCCGCTTTACTGACTGAGAGGCTTCTCTTCAGGCTGGGAAGGTGCTTGCCAATCTTCTGGGCGAAGCCAGTCTTCCTTTCGCCCGATCGCTCTCTCTCGGCTTCCCAGACCGGCTGTCAAAGCTGCTTGCCGACAAACAGCTGACGGTCGGCTCACCGCCGCTCGAACACCCGCGGCCGAGGAGGGAAGCCTGCCGCTCGATCCAGCGGCCGACCAGATGATTTTAATAGAGAGAGAGCGAAGTCAGCTATGGGAGCCGGGCTCCAGCCGACAGGAGGGGAAAAAAACGGCCGCCGAAGCGCCAAGGCTTATCTGGCCGAAGAGGTGACAGTTCAAAGTACCTCCCTCCCTGCAAACACCGCTGACAGCTGTTGTTGAAGCTGGATAGTGGGCACCCCTTCACCACAGCAGGCAGTCCCAGTAGGGGTCCCAAACGGACGGAGCGCAGCGCGCCGCCCTCCACCTGTCAAATTTGACAGCTGTCAAATTTGACAGCTGTCAAACGGCAAGGTTTTGACAGGTCACACTTACGGTTTTGAAATTGAAGAATTAGGATGTTGGAAGGATAGTTGGTGGAATAGACTCGAAGAATGGGTTAAGCACTGTCCTATATGGCTACAGGACTGAGGAAAAAGAGGGGGTGCCAAGGCAAGAAGGTCCTATTTATACTTTTGAAGAAACTCGGTCCTGATTGGCTGGAGGGCAGGTTTAACCCATTCTTTGGAGGATGGCTCCACCCACTATGGAGAATGCTTTGTTCTGTGCAATTTGGGGCTTAATAGGCTAATACGAGTACAGAAAATTATAGGTTGGAATATTTCCACTGTTTTCTGATAAAGTCATTAGTTTAATGGAATGAATTTGAGGAAGGCTAACGCCAAAGAAACTTCTTTTTTTATTTTAAAAAAACCCCTGTCTTGCTTGTTAAGTTTGTATTGAATAAACTAAAGTGACAGCTTTTGTTTTCAAATAAAATTTGCCGACAGCCACAGAAGATGGTATGGATCACTATTCCTTTCATTTCCCCGACTTGTCCCTACTCTCTTCCGACTCCCTTGAAAATTTATTTCTGTGAGTCTTTTAAAATTCAGATCCTATCGTTTGTAACAAATGATGTGAAGTCTTAGGTATAGTACTTGCAGTCTCTGTTTGTTAAAATGAAGGAAGAGGCCCTTCCAACACTTTGGGATTTTTATGAATGATTTACATCTGGTGCTAAAGTTCATAAATGAAACGTGGGGAAACCAGATGCTTCATTTCTTGACTGCATCGTGTCTGCACATACTGATGGTGAATTGAAAACAGAGATGCCTCATAAATCAACCAAATCTATTTTTGTACTCTCAATTTCCATTCGAAAGATCCATATAACTCCCAAACAAATGTAATAAAATTGGTTCCCGAGAAACCCTTTATGTTTCTCAGTGTGGACATGTTAATAAAGCTCTCTCTCTCTCTCTCTCTCTCTCTCTCTCTCTCTCTCTCTCTCTCTCTCTCTCTCTCTCTCTCTCTCTCTCTCTCTCTCTCTCTCTCTCTCTCTCTCTCTCTCTCTCTCTCTCTCTCTCTCTCTCTCTCTCTCTCTCTCTCTCTCCCTCCCTCGCCCCATTCTTTCTTTCTTTCTGTCTGTCTGTCTCTCTCTCTCTCTCTCCCTCTCTCTTTCTCTCTCTCTCTCTCTCCCTCTCTCTATTTCTCTCTCTCTCTCCCTCCCTCTTTTTTTCTCTCTCTCTTTCTTTATTTCTCTCTCTCTCCCCACCTCTCTCTTTCTTTCTCTCCCTCTGTCCCCCTCCCTGTCCCTGTCCCTCTCTCTCCCTCTCTCTCTCCCTCCCTCCCTCCCTCCCCACCCCCTCTCGTGGAAATTGGGAAGGGAGAGATATGAGCACAAGTAGAAAAAGACAGCCTCTTCCTTGGAATAAAAAGGGGTTCAGAATAAATGGCTGGTCTAGGAGATCAGTGCAGAAGGTGTAACATTAGGCAAAACAGATGGAAGGAATCTGCCAAACCATTAGGCAATCTTAACCATTTGTACAAAAGGGGGCTATGAATTAGGAAAGAAAAAAGTTTGTGTACCACTGCTTCCCTGGATAACATACAAAGGCAAGTGGGGTATACAGTATGTGTGAGCAGTGTCACCACTGGTGTTCCATGTTTATCTTTTCCTTTTGGAATATCTTCCATCTTTGAGGCAAAAGATTTAGTTATTGAGAACATTTTTATCCTGTTCTTTCAACTGTGCAGAAGAAGTTCCCAAGGCAGTTCACACAAAATGGTAAGATCCTTAAATTTACAACCTTTAAAAAAGACAGGGAAAAGGCTAGGAAGAAAAGGGGAAAAGTCAGTTCTCTGCATCTCACACACAAACCCAAATTCACACCACATTATTTACAAACTGATTCAATTTACACAGTATGCCACCTCTCTTCTAGGTGCTCAAAAAGCCATCCATATAATTCCCGCCTTCAAATTTTCACCCTTACACAAACTGAGGTAAATTCCACAAGTCTTAAAGTTGCCAAGGTTGGAGACCCCTGATCTATAGCATCACCCTTGATTCTAGGAAATTTAAGTGCATGACTACAGAACACCATGCCTATCCCATAGAATTACCGCATCAGATGGGATCTTGGGAGTCTTCTAGTCTAACTCATTGCCCAAGGCCGGAGACCTTATTGCATCTTGGACAAAAGGCTGTCCAATCTTTTCTCCAGTGAAACATCTACAACTTTGAAAGGCAAGCTGATTAGTTGTTCTCACAATCAGGAAATTTCTCCTTAATTCAAAGTTGAATCTTTTTAGTCTTTGCAAAACCAGGGAAGGTCCCTTCTGAAATATTTCCCAAGCTTTCCCCCCACCTGTGGACTGAGCTGTCTCTTATCAAACTGTTGCCTCCGATAAGCCTCCGATCTGATCTAAATGTAGTTCATAAAATCATATACCAAAATGTCCTTCCTGTCAATAACTACTTCAGCTTCAACTGCAACAATACACGAGCACGTAATAGATTCAAACTTAATGTAAACCGCTCCAAACTCAACTGCAGAAAATACGACTTCAGCAACAGAGTGATCAATGCCTGGAATGCACTACCTGACTCTGTGGTTTCTTCCCCAAACCCCCAAAACTTTAACCTTAGACTGTCTACAGTCGACCTCTCCCCGTTTCTAAGAGGTCTATAAGGGGCGTGCATAACTGTGCCTACTGTCCCTGTCCTACTGTCCTATTGTCCTCTTTTATCGGTACTTTTTAATTATGTTTATACAAACCACTACTATCCTATACATGTTTGACAAATAAATAAATAAAATAAATAAACAGTCAGTCTTTATCCTATCTCCCAAGTTCTCATGTATCATTGCATGGATGGATGGATCAATGGAAGACAGATAGACAGACAGACAGACATGCCATCTCCCTTGAATCCATTGGAGAATTCACGGTGCTAGCCTACAGTTTTGAATGTATCAGATTCCAGGGAAACTATGGGGGATGTTGAGTTGAGAGACGGTCAATTCATTTCAGGGTTGAATGCAGAATGGAACTTATCCCTGCCCAGTTGAAGTCCAACTTTGTGGGGCAATTCAAGTGCTGATAAAGATTCCAGCTTGAAGTGTTTAAAAAACCCTGCTGCTAGATAGAGAAGACAACACTAGTTTAACTGGACCAAAAGTTTGAACTCAATATAATATAAGATGGTTTTGCTGAAGCTTATTACAATTCACCAACACAGTTTTTTCAGATTGAAGTGCCTTTTTCAAAACAGGTCAGGAAAAATGCAAAAAAGGTTGCAGTATGTTATCTTCTTTGTGCATTGAAGTATTTATCATTCTGCATATGAACACTTACAATACACTATTTCATCGTAAGATGAAATAATCATTCACCCCCTGCATAGATTTTCAAAGCAAAGAGAGATGCAAAACACACTGTAATCTGAAAGGAGACATCTGGAATACAATGCTTTATTAGTTACAATTGTTACTGAATTCATGTATAATCCATCCTTTCCCCTGACCATGAAGCTTCAGACATATTAAGTGGGGGTCCCAGACAGCCTCCTGTATATCTCAAGAAGCTTGCTGTATCATATGTCTTCTGGTTATGCCATGATGTTAATACTCCAATAAACAAAAATTGAAATAATGAAGATTGATGGAAGCCGCCATGAATACATTTGAATATTTGCTTAAATGACAGAATGATCAACCTAGTTTCAATGGTGAAGCACAAGGTAACTCAACCTTACACTATATGGTCCTTATAGCTGTATAAATTCACTCCCTCTAACTCCCCAGCCCATTTAGTAGTTGTCAGTGCTAAAAATACAGTATAATATAATCCAAACCAGTGTCTTAAACTTCAAAATAGCTGGTTTAAACAAACTCAGAGAGAGCCTAAGGAAAATTTCATGGATAAAAATCCTAATGGGGAAGATTACTCAAGAAGTATGGGAAACACTGAAAAATACAAAACCACTGAAAAAGAAAAACAAGAAATCCAAGAAGAAACCAGCATGGTTGCACAAAGATCTCTCTAATAAACTGAAAGATAAAAAGGATTAGTGCAAAAAATGGAATGAGGGACACGTAACTAAGCCCTGCAAAGATGAAGTCAGGAAAGCAAAGGCACATAATGAACAAAGACTTGCAACAAATGTCAAAGATAATTTAAAAAGTTTCTTTCAACATATAAATAACATGAAAAAAGTCAAGGAAACAATCAGTCCACTAATGAGAGAAGATGGCAAGGAAGTAACAGGCAGTAGAGAGAAAGCAGAGCTGCTTAATTCATTCTTTGCATCAGTCTTCACACACACACACACACACACACACACACACACACACACACACACACACACACACACACACACACACAAACCCTATAGCCCAACCTACCAAAAAATAACTGTAAAAGACAGACTAGAAATAAAAATTAAAATAAGAAAGAAAATGGTAAGAGAACTCCTGTCTGACCTTGATGAATATAAATCACGGGAACCTGATGGATTACATCCCAGAGTTCTGAAGGAGCTGACAGATGTTATCTCAGAGCCATTGTATCATATTTTAAAAAAATCATGGAGCACTGGGGAACTACCAGAGGATTGGAAAAGAGCTGATATGGTTCCCATCTTCAAAAAAAAAAAGGGGGGGGACCCTGGACCCAGGAAACTACAGACCAATCAGCCTAACATCTGGGAAGAGACTGGAAAAAATAATAAAAAACAGATCTGTGAACATCTAGAAACAAATAAAGTTATAACTAGTAGCCAGTACGGGTTTGTCAAAAACAGATAATGCAAAACCAATCTTATTTCATTCTTTGACAAAGTGACTAAATTAGTAGACCAGCAAAATACTGTGGATGTAGTATATTTAGACTTCAGCAAGGCATTTGTCAAAGTAGACCACAACCTACTTCTTGGTAAACTAGAAAAATGTGAGATAGACAGCATGGATTTGTAACTGGCTGACAAACAATACTCAATGAGTAGTCCTTAACGGTACTACATCTACATGGAGGGAAGTAACCAGTGGGTACCACAAGGTTCCATCTTAGGCCCAGTATACTTCAATATCTTCATAAATGACTTAGATGAGGGAATACAAGGGGAACTCATCAAATTTGCAGATTACACTAAACTGCCAAGAATAGCCAACACCCCAGAAGACAAGCTCAGGATCCAAGAAGATTTTGACAGACTTGAACAATGGGCCCTATCCAACAAAATGAAATTTAATGTGGAGAAAAACAAGGTTTTACATCTGGGTAAGAAAAACCAAAGATACAACTACAGATTAGGTGAAACCTGGCTCAAAGACACTAACTAAGAGAGATCTTGGAGCCCTAGTGGATGATCACTTAAACATACTGTAAGCCAGCAGTATGCGGCAGCAGTCAAAAAAGCTAATACAATCCTTGGTTGTATAAGCAGAAGTATAGAATCAAAATCACATGAAGTAGTACATGAAGTATTAGTACCACTTTATAAAGCCTCAGTAAGGCCACACCTGGAATACTGCATCCAGTTTTGGCCACCACATTATAAAAAAGATGTTGGAAAAGTCCAAAGAAGAACAACCAAGATAATTAAAGGCCTGGAGACTAAAACATATGAAGAACGGTTGCAGGATTTGGATTTGGCTAGTCTAGAGAAAAGAAGGACAAGGGGTGGGACATGACACCAGTATTCCAGTATTTGAGAGGCTGCCACAAAAAGGAGGGCAGTCAATTTATTTTCCAAAGCACCAGAGGGGAGGATGAAAACTAATCAAGGAGAGAAGCAACCTGGAATTAAGGAGAAACTTCCTAACAGTGAGGACAATTAACCAGTGGAACAGAAGTTGTGGGTGCTTCATCAATGGAGGTCATCACTGGACAGTCACTTGTGTGAAGTGGTATAGCGTCTCTTGCTTGAGGGATGGACTAGAAGACCTCCAAGGTCCCTTCTAGCTCTATTCTGATTCTAAGTGGAAAGTCCTAACACATCAGGTAAATAATTGATTCAATAAATCTAATCCAGAAGAAAAAAAACCCAAGCTTTCATGGATTCTAATTTCTCTCTCTCCCGCTATGGGTTGGCTTCATTGTCTACCCAGAAAACCATCAGTTTCCCATCATGAACAGCATGCATTAATATAACCAAAGTAGGGCCATTAAGGTGATGCTACTGATAGTACCCTGGGCAAGGGTTTAGAATCTGATGGGACAGGGCAAGACTACACGGTTTCCACTGTTTTTTCTTATTTGTAATTATGCTTACAATGCAATTAAGCAATTTTAATTTCCAGATTGGATGTTCTTATGATGAATGGATTAGCTACTATTTCACTTACTTCTGCATTTGAGTTAATGATTGTGCAAGCCAGTGAAAAAGGAAAAGGAAGAAAGTTTACAATGCCAATGTGTTATTTTAGGTACTTTAAGGTAGCCATGTTGTCTTAAAGGGCTCTTGTTCATGCTGTTAAATTTGTCCCTTTACCTCTGCCCTGAAGTCCTGCCTTAAATGGGACAATTGTCCTTGAACTTAACATGTTCTGGCTTTCTTTTCATGCTTTCAGGAACTTCCTCAAACTGACACTACCATTCTCTATTCTCCCTTGGTTACCATTCTGTTCAAAATATGTCCTTTCCTAATACAAATCTCTATATGTCATAAAACACAAAGGGAAGTGCTTTTCATGCCAAATATCAGAAGAGTGCTCTCTTTTTCTCAAATGCCCAAATAACCAAAATGATGTGTTCATTTGAAATTCCATTCATGTAGGCCCTAATAAAAGCTATTATAAAATACAATTGTGTGGAGACAAAAAGAGAGATAATATCGCTATAGCTCAATATAAAATTTAAGTAATTAAGACATGAAAACTATTACACAATTTACTTTGAATGTGGCATGAATAGTAAAACATTTAACCATTACTTGCCCAATTTTTCATGCTTAAGGAAAAAAAAAGATTTTAACACAGTCTGCTAAAGGCCTTCTCTCCATAATCTTTTTCTAAATAACGAAGGGAAATTTACAGGGAGAAAGTCTAAATATATCTCAGGAATGACATGTTTTCCTTTTTTTTTTTTTTATAAAACACAATAATTTCCCTCCCACTAAAAGATGCCAAAATTATAAGATTAGTCAATGGTAAAAATCAAGAATGAAAAGTTACATCATTAATAACCTCACTATGCATCATCCTCCAAAATAAAAAAAATCAGTAAATATATAGATTTAAAAGGAATACATGTAGGAATTCTATTTTGATGTTTTTACAGGTTGTTTAAAGAGCTTAGCGTGGTGTATGTCAGGGGTCTGCAACCTTGGTAACTTTAAGACTTGTGGACTTCAGCTCCCAGGTTCCTCAGCCAGAGGAACTCTGGGAATTGAAGTCCACAAGTCTTAAAGTTGCCAAGGTTGTAGACCCCTGGTATATGTTGCGCCTTCTCTATTTTGTCTGGTATGATAAGAGGGAGCATTCCCCCCCCCTTTGTTTTTCTACAGATTGGATACATTATATACTAGATTTCCTTTTTGTTTTTCTTTCTCTCTTTCATAAAGTAATTATTCTACTTTCTATCATAGTTTCTGTTCAGCCTTTCCCATAGGGGTAGGGAGATAGATGGTGACTAGGCAACTCTGGGAGTTGAAGTCCAGACATCTTAAAGTTGCCAAGGTTAATAAACACTAGTCTATATTAACCCTGAGCACTGGCCACAGGTGGCAACTACACCAGGGAAATCATCCAGATCTTCAAGAAATAGCCCTAGGCTCTTGGTGAGCTATTAAGATTGTATAAACTCCTCTTTCGAGAGTTATACTATGTGTATTTTGATGCACTTTGTATCCAGCCTGGTTGTTGTTTTTTTCTTCTCTCATGAAACTAAGAGAGAGGAAGGAAGGAATGGTGTTCTATGCACATGTTTGGGATTCTTTTTTATCTCTCCATCTTCTGAACAGGGAATGAAGGTACTGGACCATTATCAGGATTGGCATCAGTCATTTTGTCTCCTGTGCTGACTTCCTGCACTAAGGAATTTACATCCATACACTATGCCTCTTTTATACAATTTAGCAGCACCCGCTGCATAATCTAACGACACCTCCCCTGTTTTTAATAAGGTGCCTTGTTTCATCACATCTACCAGCAAGGAATAGTTTCTTTTGTTTCATTTTGGGTGCCTTTCACTGGATCACAATATCTCCAGGCAAAGTCAGCTATTGTTTAATGCTTCAGTAGGTGGCACTCTTTCCTTTGAATCCAGTGGATACCCTCAGCACAAAAGTGGTACATTCGGTAGCCTTGATGGAGGCTCTGTCATAAGTGTATGCATGGGTGTATAATATGTGTAAATTTTTGCACTTATGGGCATTTGTCTCTCTCTGTTTCCTTCATATATTCGCATTTGACACAAAACACCTGCTTGCCAGGATTGCGGGTCTTCCTAGCTGCTCACAGGCCTGCCCTATATCTGAATTCAAATAGATGGTGAATTCCCCTCTTTCTTTCATCATAAGAATATCAGTGGTGGGTTTTAAATTAGTTTGCCAACTGGTTCGTGCATGCGCTCGCGCACGCAACACTTCTGCGCATGTGCAGAATTTCTGCGCATGTGCAGAAGCTTCTGCGCATGTGCAGAAGCTTCTGCGCATGTGCAGAAGCGTCCCGGGTGGGTGGGCGGAGCCTCCCACCACCACTGCTACCAGTTCTAAGAACCAGTCCGAACTGGGAGCAACCCACCACTGAAGAATATGCACATGATTGTATCAGACCAAAGCTCACCAGCACTTGTTTTATAGCAATGACAAGCCAGATTCTTTGCATTAAATCTTGCAGCATCTTATAGCCTATGCAATTCCTTGCTTCAGGACATGATGGTATAATTTACTGGAATCATATGATACAATTGGACTCAGGGTTTTTGGGACAGAGAGGAGGACTCTTGGTTAGCTAGAACTTGGTTAGCTAGAACACATATCAATAATGGTCTTTCTGGCCTAGAATTTTAGCATCTGCAGAATCTGGAAGGCCACAGGATAGATGATAGTCCAATGATATCCTGAGATCCCATAGAATGAGATTGCATTGCATTCCTGGCTCCAAGTATCAAGGGATATCACAGAGATGTGCCCTTGCAACAATATGAATTTCCAGAAAAGTAGAAAAGTCATGGACAGAAAGAGTGAAAAATGATGCTAAAAATGGGTTGTTTGGTGTGAAATATGATAGATTTCTAAATCAGAATAATGCATGAAGTGTTATATTTTTAAAATATAAAAATGTATATTTTTGATAAAACATTATGGAAAAAACTTATGAGGATTGCTTGGAGACACTTGAAAACAAAAAGCCTGAAGAAGAGCCTAAAGAAGAGAGGAATGTAGAGAGAGATGGTAACTGTCTTCAAGTAAGTAGACTAGAATTCAGGGGTCTCCAACCTTGACAACTTTACGACTTATGGACTTCAACTCCCAGAATTCTTCAGCCAGCATGCGCTGGCTTAGGAATTCTGGGAGTTGAAGTCCACAAGTCGTAAAGTTGCCAAGGTTGGAGATACCTGGACTAGATAACCAGGTATATGGAAATAATGGATTCATTCATTGGCAGGATCTAGACTAGATGAAATCTGGACTTCATTCCAATCCTTACTTTTAATGATTCTACGCAATGAAAGTAGTGTTTAAAATGCTTTTTCTATAAAACTACTAGATCAAAATTAGTTGATAATGTACAAATTTAAAATTGTCTTTACTCTTGGACATTCACAAAAACCATTATCAGTGTCTAATATCAACAATTCATACTGTAGAAGCAAATTTCAGTTCAAAACACTTCCATACTACCATCATGGATAAGAAATTTATGATATTCTCTATATGCCAGGAAATTACCTAATCAACTTTGTTAAATCTAGGTTTGATGAAGGTATTATTGCCAGTACTGGTTGCATCTAAAACAAATCTATGTTTCCTCATACATTAGAAACTTTTCATTTAATCCTACATCGAACATTGCTGTGATTAACATGGTGCTAAAAATGCCTGTGCCATAAGAAGATAAACTATGTGTCCCAATAATTGGCTATTACACTTAGCATCTGGATAGAAGACTAGGCCAGCAAGCAAGACTGATTATGATCTCCTTTTTTAACTTAATTAATCTTAATATTTTTATCTTGCTTTTATCTTGCTTTTAAAAATACTCAGATCCTTTTTCTAGTGCAGATGGGAAAGTACATCACATTTCTTCAAAAATTATAGTAATTATTTGTGATTTCATGGGTACATTTGTAGAAATTAACATATGTGAATTGGTTGAAAATATGCGTCCTTTCTGTCCTCTTTTTGGTGTTGCATTTCCTCTTCTTTTTTTCTTAAAAAAAGGGGAAAATCCAATGTACAGCTTAGTGTGTATTGTTAGCTGTTCAGATGGATAGCTGTTTTGTTAAATGTAAAAAGATCCTATGCAGTAAAGAAAAGAATGGCATTGCAGAGGAGGAGGAAGAGAAGGAAGAAGAAGAAGAAGAAGAAGAAGAAGAAGAAGAAGAAGAAGAAGAAGAAGAAGAAGAAGAAGAAGAAGAAGAAGAAGAAGAAGAAGAAAATAGCAGCAGCAGCAGCAGCAGCAGCAGCAGTAGTAGTAGTAGTAGTAGTAGTAGTAGTAGTAGTAGTAGTAGTAATATTTGTAAAATAAAGTACAGCTTATCCTGTCCCCAAAACATGAATCTTTAGAGATGGTAAACTATCCAGATCAATATGATCCTGCCAAGCAAAAGAAATTGTCAATATACTGGAGCTTCATTGGTCTTTCCTGAAATGTCATATATTTTTCTGAACTGATTTAACAATGAATTTTCTTGCTTGCTGAAATTTCTGTTCTCTGTGCAATGAGTTGAGCATGGAAGCAGTGTGCCAAATCAGTTGACATAGGTAAAAATGCTTTCCTGGATGGTTTTTTAAAAATGGTGATGGTTATTTTATAATTTGCGTTTCTTACTCATTAACTCTAGAGCTTTTAAAAGATAAAAATTAAAGGAGTGGATCTTGATCTTCTTTACAGTAGTAATATATGCATTTATATTTATCTCGCTCTCAGGTTACATCAAGGATTCTTTCTTTCCATATTCTACCTTTTTAAATGATCAAACCCGTAAACCATATTTATTTTTCCACTTCTAGTCACTAACAAAAAAGTGTGGGCCTTTTCTAATCCACAAAATTGGGTTTGTTAGTTCAAACAAACAAACAAACAAAAAAACCAGCAAACAATACTTTAGGTTTGGTTGCCATCAATTGCACTAGGCCCTGATTTATGGACCACCAATACTACTTTCCCCTCACCCAATATTCCAATAGTGGAATATTCCAATATTCTATCACCAACCCTCTTAGTGTGCCATTGACTGCACACATTTCTGGCAGCTCTTGGTGAAAAAGCCATATCATTTCAATTCAGTGGCATTCCATTTTCTCTTTTTGAGGTCCAAGGATTTTTAAAGCCTTTTCTCTGAAAAATAATAATAATTACCCAGGCCCTTGGAAATGGCTCAATAGGTGGACAAAAATGCTAATTCCAGTCTAAACATCTGGCTGACTCTGTGATCAACCATAATATCATCTTCAAAGGTATTTATAATGAATTAATCACTGCTGATTTAAAGTGTCATATGATTTCTATTTCATCATGAGTCCTTTGCTTGTCTGCTTTGTATTTTTCTTTATAGTCATTTATTATTATTATTATTATTATTATTATTATTATTATTATTATTATTATTATTATTATTATTATTATTATTATTATTATTATTATCAACATTAACATTATTATTATTATTATTATTATTATTATTATTATTATTATTATTATTATTATTATTATTATTATTATTATTATTATTATTATTATTATTATTATTATTATTATTACATGAAACTCAGTCATTTAACATTTAAAAATGTATCACAAATATCATTGACTGGCACTGATGGTTGATATGGGTTGCTGCCAGCATCCTAGGTATCAACCAAGTATCTTCTTAAAATGTACGATGTTCCAAGTAGCACAGTTTTTTGCAGTTCCGCTGGTGTTATTGTAGTAAACTGCAATTTCTTGATGTATTTTATAAAATTCTTGGACACGGTACCAAGTGCCCCAATGACAATGGGTATCACTGTTACATGTTTCATCCATAATCGCGTACATTCGATGGCCAGGTCTCGATATTTTGTGATTTTTTCCAGTTCTCTTTCTTTGACTCTTGCGTCTCCTGATACAGCAATATCAATAAATTGTATGCTTCGGTTTTCAACAACTGTGATATCTTGCATGTTGTGTTCCAAATGATCCGTCTATATTCAAAAGTCCCACAAGATCTTCACCTTCTCATTTTTGACAACTTTTTCTATTTTATGTTCCCATGGCATTTCGGATACAGGTAAGTAGTATTTTTTACATAATGACCAGTGGATTAATTTAGCAACTCAGTTGTTGTTGTTGTTGTTGTTGTTATTGTTGTTGTTATTGTTGTTATTATTATTATTATATCAGGCTTGTGCTGCTAACAGCATAATAGTATAATAGGAATAGACATCATTTCGAACGATATTAATGAAGGTTAATCAATACGCAAAAAGGTTAATTGCATAAATGGCCAAGTTCAGTTAGACACAGTTGAGGCTGCATTATCCATATTCCCTGGAGCCTTGTTGTCAATACATGAAGTAGGCTGAAGAAAGGTCAGTTTAGCCCTGAAACTTTTGGTGTGGCCATTGAAACAATCAATGTGCTTTGAAGGCTAAAATGTGCTCTTGTAAAGTTTATATAAGAATTGACTCCCTATATCCAATCTTTTGTAATAATAGTGCATACATCTAAGAATAATCTCTTGGATTGTCCATTGTTTTCCCTTCTGGTATTGCTGGCTGACCCAACTGGATCAATCACCATGGAGAAATCTGGGAAGGGACTTAATCCCAGTGAGAAAGAGCACTTTGCAGCCAAAGATCCTGGATTCAAACTTTACCATCTTCTCTTAATGGGATTAGGTTGTAGTCTCTATACAGAATCTTGAACTCTAGACATTATGTAAATTTAACACTGTGTAAAAAATCAAAGTGGCAGATATTAACCTGGTGTCTTTTCTTTCTCTCTTTTTCTGCCCTGAAGGCCCTTTGAAAAGTGAAGTAAAAATGGAGAAAATGTTGCTATTGTATATAGGTGGAGAATAGTAAAATCAACCCCACTGGGATTCGGGGAATGAACAAATGATCTATTAAGAAAAAGTAATATATGGTATTTGGATAACCTATAACTGTGTTAGTATTTGTTTTAGATTTTTTTTAAATGTGGAATTTATACATTTTTCTTTTATAGGTGTCCCTGTCCTGAATGTTCTAGAGAGATTAGGAAATAATTGTTTTCAGTAAAAATAGGGGGCATTTCTCTTAGAAAATGTCCCTTGTATTTACATATGGGAATAATGCCCTGCCTGCCTCAAAGAGGTTGAAGAAATAAAAATGGCATGAGGAGTCATTCCCCCAGGCATCATTTGTATCTCAAAACAATTTGCATCTCAGCAATTTATAAATCTGACACTTGGGAATGGAGCAAGGATTTGCATGTTTTCCATGCCTAGAAGAAAAATATGGGTGGGAGAGGACAGAGGTCAGCACGAAACAGTAGGGCTGTTTTTATATGAAGGTTGGGCGGTAATCAGAATATTTCTATGCATCATAGGACAAAGTTATCTTTTAGCTTTGCATTTTTCTGAGTATTGTAATGTAGGTCTTTGCCTAAATAAGGTCTAGGAAAATGGCTAGGTTAAGGAAAATCATATAGAAATAGATACTTTAGAAGAAACAGCTTAAGAACTGAATACGTTCTGAAAATTGTGTGAAAGGATGGGTACCAATATTTGCATAGACTTTTAAAAAATTGCAAACACATGCAAATTCAGGATGATACTAACTTTCATTCTCTTGGTATAATGTAGTAGTTAAGTTGGACCTGCAGGTTCAAGTTCACACTGGCACATTGTCTTTCAGCCTACGCTACATCAGCAGGATTGTTGTTGTAAAGAAAAAAAGGAAGGGAGATCCCCATGGAAGATGCCTTGAGCTCTTGGAAAGAAGGTGGGCTGGAAGTCTAACAGATAAGCCAAGCCAAAGCCAAAGCCAAAGCCAAAGCCAAAGCCAAGCCATGACTGTGTTGGAAAATAAAAATACATCCTATAGAAAATAAAATAGATTCATCCATATCTGTCTCTAATTATGTCTTTTATTGTTATTTTCACTTGTCTTAACCTTATATAAGCGATCTATACTTTAGTGACTCAGATGGCATATACAGTAAGCTGTTTGACAAATTTAGTTTAGTGGCAGTCATCTTTATTTTACATTCATAGTTCTCCTTTGTCCTCACTTCCTATTACAGAGAGTTCCAGGAGATGGAGGAAAGGCCATTCTATGGTGTCCTATCATGGGCCTGCACTTGTAATTACGGCCTTCTAAAATGGATACTTAATTTTGAAATTTGCACATTTGCTTACCAATTCGCATCTCCAAAATATCCTATAGTCTTGGTTTTAAAATAGTGCTGGTATTTCTCCATCAAAATGCTTTCTGTAAAAAGTCAGCTAAATTGACACATATTTTCCTTTAACAAGTTCTCTAAATATAGCTCCATTTCTTTCTTTATAAAACTCACTGTCGGTTTCCAACTATGATAAAGAATATTAAAATTAAAACCTACAGTGAAGGGGGGGATTCTTTGTTGAAAATTTTATGATTGTTGCATCAAACTACATGAAAAAGAGTAGTGATTTTTTAAAAATCACTTTTCTTTTTAAATGGTGAGAAATACAAAATTTAATACCTTTATGAACCTAAAATGAGATGCAAATAGGCATATTTTCAGATATGTCACTTTTATTAAACAATTAACAGATTTATTAATTATCTATTGCTGTCATGTATCTTTCAGAAAGGGAAACTGAGTAATTTCTTGTCTCTATTCATACTCCAGCTATACTTTTCCTATATTTTTGATATTATGATGAAAGCAGATGTGTTTACTCAGGGGAAGGGCAAACAAAAACACCTCAGGAGGGCAGTTATAACTATGAAGTTGAAGCTCCCCATGTCATAGCCACCATCTTGATATTTTTTGACCTCCCTGCACAGACCTGCCTGGATGAAACTATAATACTATGAACTTCTTCTTTCTCTTTCTATTTTCTTGTAATAAGAATGGTTCTGTTCATATTTCCTGCCAGCTAATCAGGATCAGGGGGTGACATGATAAGCAATGGATGGAAACTAATCAAGAAGAGAAGCAACTTATAATTAAGAAGAAATTTCCTGACAGTTAGAACAAGTAATCAGTGGAACAGCTTGCCTCCAGAGGTTGTGAATGCTCCAACACTGGAAGTTTTAAAGAAGAGATTGGATAGCCATTTGTCTGAATTGGATAGGGTTTCCTGCCTAATCAGGGAGTTGGACTAGAAGACCTCCAAGATCCCTTCCAACTCTTCTCTTCTCTTCTCTTCTCTTCTCTTCTCTTCTCTTCTCTTCTCTTCTCTTCTCTTCTCTTCTCTTCTCTGCTCTGCTCTGCTCTGCTCTGCTCTTCTCTGCTCTGCTAGCTTAGCCTAGCCTATTCACTTTTCATTTGTTTAGATGCCTTTTTCCTCATTTGAGCCTGCACTTGTTAAATCTTAAAAATCAACCACAATTTAATATTGTGAAAAGCTGTAGAAATAGCATTGGGAAGGGGGGTGGAATAATTAAACTGTTAATGGAGGAGTTTCAGAAAAGACGTCACAGCCCTGAGAAACAGGAAACTGTGAGGAAGAAACTCAAAAGAATCCTGGCTTGGTGTGGGATAGTATTGGGCAGAGATAAATCTCTGTTATTCTAGGATTGCCACAACAAAGAGCATTCTTAGGGTCCCTGCTGCTTCTGTTTCTTGCCCTTGCCTGCCTCAAATATCAATCAGGAGTGAAACTAATAAAGCAGAGGGAAAAAAATCATGGATGCTAGTAAATTTGTTACAGTGACCATTAGCTATTCAAATATTGAGTTATAGAAAAGAATCTTTGTCCAACACTAACAGGATTGGTGTCTGGCACACTTCCTGGAAAGGATTTTCTACATTTGCAGTGCTACCATCGAGAAAATTGTATCTTGTGTCATTATTTACTACACTTATCCTGTTACATCCTGACCTGATGGAAGACAAGGAGAGTTTGACAGAAGGAGGGAATTTCTTTTGTTCCTTTTTCATCACCAACACCTTCAACTGACATTCAGTATTTCAGGGTCATGAAATACGTCTAGTCTGCATTGAAATACTTTTTGAGTCTTCTCATTGTATGTTTGGCCCCATATATTTGCGTCTATATTTTTTTTTTACTAATCAATTTCTCTTTTGTATTAAAAACACTATTTTGCATTATAAAGATGTACACTTAGATGATGAGCTTATTTAGGACATCAGCATACTGTGTTTCTGATATTTAGAGCCATACCAGAATAAGTATTTGAGACTAGTTTTTTATTTACTTCAGTTGCAATTAGGACTGTACTTTAGGACTATCAGATCTGGACTGAAAATATAAATCTGACTAACAAATGGAGAGCCAGTTGGTGTAGTGGTTAAGACACTGGGATAGAAACTGGGATACTCTGAACTCTAAACCTGCCTTAGCACAAAGCCAATCAAGTAGTGCAGGCAGTTGCCAGGAGTGACAATGACTCAAAGGCACCAAATCAATCAATCAATCAATCAATCAATCAATCAATCAATCAATCAATCAATCAATCAATCAATCATGTTAAGATGCTCATATCAAAATAACATTAAAATGTGTATCTCTATAGAACAGTGTTTGCTAGAATATTTTGCTCAGGTGCCAAAAGAGCACATGTCTGTGTGTGCCCACACCCATAATGCAATGCCCCCCACGCATGCATGCACAACCCCCCCAGCTCTGCCCCCCCGCACATGTGCACAGGCCTCATTGAAGCCTCTGGACTTCCGGTAGGCCTGGGGGGCTTCAGGAAAGCCATCGGAGCCTGTGGATGGTGAAAAATGGCCCTATGGGTCTACCGGAAGTTCATTTCCAAACTTCCGTAGGCCCGTTGGGCTGTTTTTCACCATACACAGACTTCAGAGGCTTTCCTGAAGCCTGGGGAGGATGAAAACGGCCTCCCCCCTGCCCTCAGGAAGGCCAAAAATCAGGTGGCCAGAGCTGACATTGGGCAACACCTCGCGTGCCCTCAGATATGGCTGTGTGTGCCACCTGTGGCACATGTGCCATAGGTTTGCCATCACGGCTATAGAGCTACCCATGCAGCTGGCATTTCACAGAGGTTTACAATAATCACTGTAAAGTGCAATAACATTTTTATTGAGAAGGTTTGAGCAAAGATTGACAGACCAGTGAACCAAAGATTTTAGCGGTCTTTGTCTCTATTTTCTTGTTGAAGACCTTGAACTAAAACTAAATTCCAAGAAAATTTCTTATGTAATCCGTCCCCCTTCTACACCACTATTTAAGCAAACCACAATTGGCCCTCTTATTAAACTTCATTTAATTTCCTTTTGATTATTAGACTGCTGGTATAACACAAGAATTATTTCTAATATTTATGCAGAATGCAGATCACTGTGCTCCTGTATCCTATTTTGCACAGAGCTGGCCTTTGACTGAAGTCATGGAACGGAAAGGCTGCTCAGGTTCTACTCAGGTTCACAGGTTAAAAAAAAAGGTTGTATGACAAGAGCTTTTTGCAAAGCTGTTCAGAGGGAGCAGGGATTTTGAAGCTTGGTTGAACTGACATCTTTGAGTTGATTTTATGGTTTTATAGTTTTCCTTATGGACAGTTTTAATTGTATATTTCTGCTATATAAATTGTTATGCTGAAGGCAAAAATGAATAAATAACCACGTTGGTGATAGTTTGCTTCTTGTGTAAGACTAATACAGAAAGGAGTTTGATGGTATTTTGATTCCGTAGTACTGATTTTCAGTGAAACTGTTATTTCTTAAAACAACCAGAATCATTACCTTCTTACCTTATAGAGCAGGGCTGTCAAACTCCCGGCTCTTGGGCTGGATGTGTCACGTGTTGGCCACGCCCATGCCCAGTTTAGCGAAGAGGGGGGGGGGAACTCCCGATATGTTACGTGATGCCGCCATGATGATGTGAATTTGACACCCCTGCTATGGAGCCTTAAAAAAAAGTCCAGTTGTAGAAACAGCAAAAGCTTAGTTCTAACTTTTTACTTCAGTTTGGGTTCAGACTGAATCCCTGATTCTGAACAACTTACTCTTGTAATTTTTAACCAAACATGTTTATCACTTGTTCTGAAAGTACAAATCTGTGCCATGCAGTTTTATTTCAGTCAGTTTTTTTTAAATTGTTCTTCTGCCAAAGTTTAAGTGCTGTGCTACTTTTTTTTTTCATTAGAAATTACCAAATGTTCTATCTTAAAATAGACTGACAACAGGTCAGGCTGCTCCTGTTTAAGTATTCTGAACCTAAAATGTGCCAAAGTTTCTTCCAGATTGATCTGTTGTATAGCTACCTCTAGAGTTAAAATACCTTATTAGCTAGTTGATACTATTCTTTCAATTACATTCTTGAAATGTTTCCATAAAATAGGGGTAGTATCATTGATTTTTCTCTCTCTTTTAAAATCTTTAATCTTTGCAAAAATAACAAAGATAGATCCCTTGATTATGGAAATACGTGATTTTTCATATATCATCAATTTGAAAATGAATTTACATTTTTAAAATTATACCCATTGCACATATCCATATTAGTGGGATGTGGACAAAATCGGTGGCTTGCAAAATAGCCTGTAGCTTAGAGAACTTAGGGTATGCTTTGGAGAAATTTGATTGAACTCATGGCATTCTGGCCAAAATGGACCAGAACTCATTAATACTATTTTTACCATTAGTAGGAAATGTTGTATGTGGCTTGGGTACAAATAAGGCTTGGTAACTTAGTCTACTTTTTTTTACATAAAACTAGAAAGACTTGTATGAAAGTTTCAACTGATCAAGGTCATGATAGGCAATGGAGGTCAATATTGGTGGGCCCTCTGGGGACAAACATGACATATGAAAAATGGCAACTAGGAATATACGAGGAATAAATGGTAAAGAACATTGAGTGGTGTGGTGGCCTAGAGATGGAGCTCTTGCCTCACAATCAGGAGGCTGTGAGTTTGATCCTAGGTAGTGGCAGTTATTTCTGTCTCTGGCTACAATGAGCGATTGTCTGCTGTGAACTCCATGTGGCGCATCAGGAAGGGCATTTGACCAGTAAATACTCAGCTCCATTCAGTCGTCCTGACTCCACCTTGATGCAAAGGATTACAGGTCATTTTAAAAAAATAAATAACATTAAATATACAGTGTATGAAACTATGAAAAAGGGAAAGATGTATATATCTGACTGTAGTTTACCCTTAAGAACTGAGCTGACTAATATATTCAGAGAACTGAAGATATTGTTTTAAGTATTAACAAAAGGGCTAAAATTTATGACAGATGATTTGGGAAAATGTGCAAAACAGTTAATTCAGTGATCAAAAATATGATATGAATGGACTAGGGGAGATGAGATGGTTCATAAAACGTGATAGGCCCATTTAGAGATTTGAGAATGAGTATGATGTCATACATAGTAAATGGTATGTTTTAGTTAAAGAGTTATAGTTACATCTCTTTATACATATATGTAGCAAAAATTAATTTGTTTATAAAGAAATATTGAGGAAGGCATTGAAAGGTTCAAGGGTGATGAGAGATTCTGAATTTTATGACAATCAGGAGCAGATGTGAAAGTGGACACAGAAGGAAAGGAAAGAAGTGAAAGAAAGGAGAATTCACTACATAAAGAAAAGTATGAATCTTGCATGAAAAAGTATTAGAAGATAGATTACTTTTGCAGCAGAATGAGGAAATTAGAAGAAAGAGAAAAGAATTTGAAATCTGTTTGGAACAGAGGGAAAAGAATTATATTACAGAGTACCATGGAATTATGTGGCATTCTGCTAATGAAAAATATTTTAAAAAGACTGGCAAAATGATAGAAGCTGAGGATGAGCATGAGGATAGAGAAATAAATGGGGATGAAAAAAATTGCTAGAAGATAATGACTCCTGGGGAAAAAAAGCTATGGAGTCACATGTATAAAATTATAAAGTTGCAAAGAATGTACTCAACATGAGCAAGAGATACACAGAAAGTACAGAGTGAGTTTGGTGGATTTTAAAAAAAGAAGTTTTGGAAGCAGTTAAAGAGAGCTAAACAACGAACTTATAGCAGAATGAACAGAATAAAAAAAATGAATGGATAAAATTGAATTTGGAGTGTTGCAAGAAGTGTTTTGGAGATGTATATAGGGTTGATAGTGATATG
The DNA here is from genome assembly GCA_023053685.1 of Diadophis punctatus similis. Taxonomy (NCBI): domain Eukaryota; kingdom Metazoa; phylum Chordata; class Lepidosauria; order Squamata; family Dipsadidae; genus Diadophis; species Diadophis punctatus. Next base: position 290,355,982 of record JALIGW010000001.1, read on the forward strand.
TTGGTGATCAGAACTGAAATGAATACTATAAAGGTTAGTGGCTGGGGAAAAACCAAGGGAATGATACTTGTAATTGTTCTGGGAATATTGGAAAAAGTACTGCTGTAGGTGTAGATGGTGCAACTGGAGAAATGCTAAACTATCTCTGTGGTTTGCCTAAGAAGCACCCATGCAACTAGTTTATTGGGTGTGTGAAGGGTGCATCTGTGCCTGATATTTGGGGAAATGCTATTACTGTTCCCTTGTACCAGGAGTGGGCAGCTATAGCCCCTTTACAATCTGTGGACTTCAACTTTCAGAATGGCTGGCTCATGTCATAAGGGGCCATAGTTATGATTGTTGCCCACCCCTGCCTTATACAAAAAGAAAGATATCAAGAGTAATATAAAAATTGCAGAAGGATCAGTTAGTTAAGTGGGCCCAGAAACATTTAGTAAAATTTTGATGACCATTAATATAATTGGGAAAGTACATGACTGAAGATTAGGGGGTTTTTTGCTACAAATTTGCTACACAAGATTTCAAAAATTACAGTACACATAAAAGTGACATTAACATTCTAAAAGCTCCCCTTCCCCCAAGAAAATCCCTGAGGTTTTGTGAAGCCCTCTGGATTGGAAGGCTTCAAGTGGTAGCTTGTTTAGTTTCTGCCTAAATCTGGCACTTCCGAAGGAATCATGGGGAGATTTAGTCCTTTCAAAACATGCCTGTGAGAAGACAGGCTGTCTACAAAATGGTCAGTACCTCTGCTCTGCTGCTGTTGCCTTGTCCTTTGAAGACCTTCCCCTAGGCCAGTGGTGGTGAACCTTTTTAGGTTCGTGTGCCAAAAAGGGGGGGGTGCGTGCGCTAGCGCGCGCTCGCATACCCACACCCATTCCCTCCCCCCCACGCATGCGCACAACACCACCCCATGCTGCCTCCTGCGCATGCACACACACCCACACCCCCGCGCAAAGGCCTTACCGGAGCCTGGGAAGACGAAACGGGCAAACCGGAAGTGCGGAAAAACGCACTTCCGGTTTGCCGGTGAGCTGTTTTTTGCACTCTGGAGGGTTCAGGGAAGCTCCCTGAATCCCCGGAATGCAAAAAACTACAAAACAGACAAACCAGAAGTGCGGAAAAATGCACTTCCGGTTTGTCCGTTTTGTAGTTTTTTGCATTCCGGAGCTTCAGGGAGCTTCCCTGAACCCTCCGGAGTGCAAAAAACACCTCACCGGCAAACCGGAAGTGCGTTTTTCCGCACTTCCGGTTTGCCGGTGGGCAACGCTCGCGTGCCATCTGCTATGGCTCCGCGTGCCACCTGTGGCACGCATGCCATAGGTTCGCCACCACGGCCCTAGGCAATACAACAACTGTTGGCTATAAAAGCCGGCAGAGAGGCAGGTGGTGGTAGTGATGGTATGTGGGAGAGGGGTTGAGGGAGAGGGAGAGGGAGAAGGAGAGGGAGAGGGGAGAAGGAGAAGGAGGTGTATTATATGTTTATGGAAATAAAGCAGCCTGAAGCAGATAGAAAAAGATATTGTTCTCTAGCAGTAGGACTCATGAGGAGAAGGAGTTGGAGGAGCAATAGTAGAAGTAGAGGTGGGGTTCAGCAGGTTCTAACCAGTTCTGGAGAACCGGTAGTGGAAATTTTGAGTAGTTCGGAGAACCAATAAATACCACCTTTGACTGGCCCCGCCCCCATCTATTCTCTGCCTCCTGAGTCCCAGATGATCGGGAGGAAATGGGAATTTTGCAGTAACCTTCCCCTAGAGTGGGGAGGGAATGGAGATATTGCAGTATCCTTCCCCTGCCACGCCCACCAAGCCACACCGACCAAGTCACACCATGCCCACCAAGCCACACCCACAGAACCGGTGGTAAAAAATGTTGAATCCCACCACTGAGTAGGAGGTATAAGAGAAATGGGAAAAAGTGGAGTATTAAGCAGGGACTTACTAGCCTTTGAGTGCTTAATTGTGTTGTCTAGGGACATGTGCTGTTGTGTTAGCTCTCTTGGGTTTAAACATGCACTGACTTTTGTATATGTAAAAGAACCTGTGACAATGCCTATACTTCCTCAGGATAAAACTTGAGAATGTGTGAACTCTACGAAACCTGCAACCTTGCAACGGTTCTCAAGACCGGATACTTTTCTCCCTGTTGTTTCAATTATCTGTCCCTCTCCCTCTGAACACTAAAACTAGATAACACAAGTCATTTTGCTTTCATTGTGTTACTTAAAACAATTGCATAAAGCAAAAGGGTTACCAAGCTGGTTCTTGTGTTGTTTCTGCCTCTCCTCCCCCACCCCCTTTGCAATCCCTTCTAAACAGCATGAGGAAATTAGAGTAATTTTGATATTAAAATGATTACTGCCACTTTTGTTACAAACTGATGTGACTTTAGAAGTCTGTCCCTGATATCTTTCATGATTTAGACATCACACACTATATAATTGTGCTATTAAAGGAAAGAGAGCTAATCTTTCTGCATTTGAAGTAAGCCCTCATCATCAGACCCGACAAAGCCAGACAGATCAAAAAAGTGCCTGTAGAAAAAGAAAGAAAAGGAAAAGAAAAAGAGCATTTAAGGAAATTAGCACAAGTGTCAGTTAAAAGGTAAAAATTAATGTACTTATTGAAATATGGTTGAAACCTACGTTCTTTTCATTCCTTTGATATTGCTAAAGCATAAAACATTCAATTAAATTTCCATTGTGTTGAAGAAGGTGGGGAGGGACAGGAAATTTCAGCTAAGAATTGAGGGTGCAAATGAAGTAGGAAAAGAAAATCAGGAACAGGTATAAACTGGACTAAACTGATGTATGTGAATTTGGTCAATTATTTTCACATTTTCTAGAAGTTTTTCTTGCCATGTAGTCTGCACAATGCTTGTATAGGATGCCAAATGCAATGAAGGATATGTGTCATAGTTATAGGCAGCTCCATATATAATTTTTACTGTAACTAGTGTAAGATGAGCCAAGGTGGCGCAGCAGTTAGAGGCAGTACTGCAGGCCACTTTAGCTGACTGTGATCCGCAGGTCAGCGGTTCAAATCTCACCGGCTCAAGGTTGACTCAGCCTTCCATCCTTCCAAGGTAGGTAAAATGAGGACACAGATTATTGGGGGCAATATAAATATACATTGCTTACTGGTGTAAAAAGCTTAGAGAGTGCTTGCACTGTGAGGCGGTATATAACTCTCACAAACAAACAAACAAACAAACAAACAAACAAACAAACAAACAAACAAACAAACAAACAAACAAACAAGAGAACCTTTTATTTCTTCAACCCAGCCACACTCAGATTAAAGAAGGTTAAAGTTTGAGATATAAAACAATAATAACAAATGACCCTATGTTAAAATGCATTTAGTAGTATAAGCAACATTAATGCACTTAATTTGTATTTTCCTATACAAGTGAAGCAGCAAAATGGAAGTTAATATGTGGAAGTTAATTTCACATATATCTTTTCTTTAGGTAATTTACAAGGGCAAGATAGATACAGTAAATAGAGTCATGCATTCTTTTTATTTACTATATCAATCTTGCCCTTGTAAGCAATTCCCCCCCCCCACCTACTTTTTTCATATTAGACCAGACAAGTGTAAAATAAAAAGAAAAGTAGATAGTAACTGAAACTATAAATATACGGAGATGGTAGTGAACAGACTGGAGTTTATATTACCATTTTAAACTATTGGGCAGAAGTTTTTAAGAAAACTGCATTTATTTAAGGTTTAACAATATTAAGCTCATGCTGTAATGTTAGCATTGGCTTTAATTAAAAAAGTATTTTGCTAATTGGCATAAAATATCTATGTGATTATTTTTCCATATATTTTAAGCTTTGCAATGAGAGAACAGCTGCTAGATATTTTCTTGCATGCTGATTCTACTTAATCAACATTCTTCTTCTTAATGAAGGTGACAAAGTTGGAAATTGTGTTTTCCAAATGGGTTGCTTAAAAATATCAGCATGAAGACAATGAAATTCACTTTTGGGTGCTGATATTCAGATTTAACCCCAAATTACAAATTAACTCTAAAGTTAACCCCAAATTTAAGGTGTCCGATAAATCTTAAGGATACACCATTGAAATCCGCATACTTTTTTTTAGTATTCACCTTCAGTGATATTATGATTATTATTTTAGTTATCTGAAATATGCTGATGTCATATTAATAGGTTTAGAGCTTTAGCAATATATTGGATCAAATTCCAAACATTGTCTTCTTTCTCTTCTCTGCTTTCATCCCCTCCCTTTGTTAAAGTCATCAACTTCTATGGAAGATACTATGTCAGTGATGGCGAACCTATGGCACGCGTGCCACAGGTGGCACGCGGAGCCATATCTGAGGGCATCTGAGGCATTGCCCTATATCAGCTCCAGCGGGCATGCGTGCGCTGGCCAGCTGATTTTCGGCCTTCTTTTTGGCCATTTTTGCTCTCCCCATGGCAAAAACGGGCCAACCGGAAGTTCACTTGTGTGCGTCACCCCCCGCCTCCTTCTTGCTGTCAGAGGTCTTCAGGAACTTCTTCGGCTTTGGACAGTTGCAGCCAGGCCTCCCACATCTCGGCCCATTTCTTCTGCAGCCGGCAAGGCTTTCCTGAATGCCTGTGTAGCCGATAAAAGAGCTCTGGATGGATCTTCAGGAAAGGCCTTCCCGGCTGCAGAAGAAATGGGCCGAGGTGTTCGAGGACTGGTTGCAACTATCTGGAGGTAAGTAGTAGGGCAGCTCCACTTCCTTTTGTTTCCGAACTTCCAATTGGCCCATTGGGCCATTTTTCGCCGTCCCCAGGCTTCAGGAGGCTTTCCTGAACCCTGGGGAGAGCGAAAAACAGCCCAACAGGCCTACCGGAAATCCGGAGGCTTCAGTGAGGCCTGTGCATATGTGTGGGAGGCAGGGGGGTGGGGGGTGTTGTGTGCATGCGCAGGGCATTGCATTATGGGTGTGGGCACACACGCGCATGCTATCGTACGCGCACGCACCCTTTTGGCACCCGAGCAGAAAAAGGTTCGCCATCACTGTACTATGTGCTTGAGACCTGAAATATATATTTGCACAAACCAACGTTTCAATTGTAACTTTTTAACATATTTCCCATCTTTGAACATTTTCCAACTGCTCTGCTGAAACCAGGCTTCTGTTTTTAGGTGGATAAATCTTAACTTTCTGCATATTTGGATATCATAAATCTGGATATCATAAATTTGTACTTTGCCATGCAACTTATCTAAAGTTGCCAAAAACCAACAGCATTCCAGGTTAAAATGCAATGCATGACCTTTGAAGATTTTATTTAAAAATTTGCACGAGTTCTGAGACAAAATCTGCTTCATAATAATTGTATACATATATAATATTTATTTATTTATTTATTTATTTATTTATTTATTTATTTATTTATTTATTTATGGTTTCTTATATGCCGCCCCACTCCCGAGGGACTCAGGGCAGCTTACAACACAGGAATAAAATACAAGAAAACCGATAAATTCAATTTAAAATCAAAATACAAAAATTAAAAATTACAGTATAAAAACACCATTCAACCGCCGGACATACCCGGGGGAGAGTGCAGATGGAATTAGGCTCTCCCCCCTGCCTGCAGGAAGAGCCATGTCTTAACGGCTTTTCGGAAGGCCAGCAGGGTGGGGATGGTTCGGGTCTCTGGAGGGAGTTGGTTCCAGAGCGCGGGGCCGGCCACAGAGAAGGCTCTCCCCCTAGGACCCGCCAGCCGACATTGCTTGGCTGACGGGAGCTGGAGGAGGCCAACTCTGTGGGCCCTAACCGGTCGGAGGGAAGTATGAGGCAGAATGCGGTCCCGGAGATAACCTGGTCCTAAGCCATGAAGGGCTTTAAAGATGATGATCAACACCTTGAATTGGAACCGGAGACTAATGGGCAACCAATGCAGCTGGCGGAGTATAGATGTCACGTGGGTGTACCTTGGCACACCCACCACAGCACGCGCAGCCGCATTTTGTACCAACTGGAGTCTCCGGATACTCTTCAAGGGTAGCCCCATGTAGAGCGCATTGCAGTAGTCCAAACGGGAGGTGACAAGGGCATGAGTGACCGTGAGTAGAGCCTCCTTCTCCAAGTATGGCCGCAACTGGTGCACCAGGCGAACCTGTGCAAAGGCCCCCCTAGCCACAGCAGTAAGATGGTGTTCCAATTTTAGCTGTGGATCTAGGAGGACCCCCAAGTTGCGGACCTGATCCGAGGGAGTCAATTTCTCTCCCTCGAGAACCAAGGAGGGATAGTTGTCACAATCCTTAGGAGGCAATATCCAAAGCCACTCAGTCTTGTCGGGGTTGAGTCTGAGTCTGTTCCTCCCCATCCAGATCCTAACGTCGTCCAGGCATCGGCACATTACATCGGCTGCCACACTGAAGTCAGACGGGGTGGTGATGTACAGCTGGGTGTCATCAGCGTACTGATGGAAACACACCCCATGTCTGCGGATGATCTCCCCCAGCGGTTTCATGTAAATGTTAAACAGGATGGGCGAGAGAACCGACCCCTGAGGCACCCCGCATAACAGGGGCCTAGGGGTGGATCTCTGCCCTCCTGCCAACACCGACTGCATCCTATCGGCGAGATAAGAGGAGAACCACCGTAAAACGGTGCCTCCCACTCCCAACTCGCCGAGACGATGCAGAAGGATACCATGGTCGATGGTATCGAAAGCCGCTGAGAGGTCAAGTAGCACCAGGATGGAGGAATTTCCCCCATCCCGGGCCCGCCAGAGATCATCCATCAGAGCGACCAAGGCAGTTTCTGTACTGTAGCCGCGCCTGAAACCCGACTGATAGGAATCTAGATGATCTGTTTCATCCAGAAGCCGCAGAAGCTGAGTGGCCACCACCTTCTCCACAACTTTCCCTAAAAAAGGCAAGTTGGAGACCGGACGATAGTTCTTCAAGTCGGCTGGATCCAGGGAAGGCTTCTTCAGGAGGGGTCTCACCACCGCAGTTTTTAACGACTGCGGTACGGATCCCTCCTCCAAAGAAGCGATGACCACCGCCCGGATCCAGCCGCGTGTCACCTCCCTGCTGGCCGAAATCAGCCAGGAAGGGCACGGGTCCAATAAACAGGTGGAGGCCCCCATCGCCCCCATGGCTCTGTCCACATCCTCAGGAGAAACAGGCCCAAACTCCTCCCACAACGATGGACTAAGACTAGCCCCTGTCAACTCCATGGACTCTGCCCAGCCAGAGTCCAGGTTTGACCGAATCCGAGCGACTTTATCCGTCAGAAACTCAGCAAATTCCTCAGCTCTGCCTTGCAAGTGCTCCTCGCTCCCCCCTTTTGCAAGGAGGGAGCGAGTCACCCTAAACAAGGCGGCTGGGCGAGAATCTGCGGACGCAATAAGAGCGGAGAAATAGGATCGTTTCGCCGCCCTTATCGCCACTAAATAAGATCTGATGTAAATTCTTAATAGTGTTCGGTCGGAGTCGGTTTTGCTGGACCTCCAGCGGCGCTCCAGACGTCTCTTCTGGCGTTTCATCTCCCGGAGCTCCTCGGTAAACCAGGGAGCTTTCCGGGATCCACTGCCGCGGAGAGGTCACAAAGGCGCAATTCGGTCTAAAGCCCCTGATGCTGCAGTGTTCCAACCAGCCACCAGGGAATCAGCCGAACTGCGTACCAGGGTTTCAGGTATTTCCCCAAGTTCCCTCTGGAATCCTTCTGGTTCCATTAGGCGCCTGGGGCGGAACCACCTAGTCGGTCCCGCCTCCCTGCGGGGGAGGAATGGAACTGCGGAATCCAACCTCAGTAGGAAATGATCTGACCATGACAGAGGGGTGATGACTATATCCCTTATCTTCAGATCATCTCTCCACTGCCCCGAGAGAAACACAAGGTCGAGCGTGTGACCACCCTCATGAGTCGGACCCTGGATTACTTGGGTCAGGTCCATGGTTGTCATGGAATCCATAAACTCCTGGGCTAACCCGGAGGTTTCACCAGCAGAAGGCAAGTTGAAGTCCCCCAGCACCATAAGCCTAGGGAACTCAACTGCCAAGCCGGCTACTGCCTCGAGCAGCTCAGGCAGGGCCTTGCTTACGCAGCTGGGAGGCAGGTACGTTAAGAGAAGGCCCACCTGTACCCCTAAGTCCAACTTCAGAAGGAGAGTCTCACACCCAACGATCTCCGGGGCAGGGATCCTACGAGGATGCAGGTTTCCACGTGCTATTATAGCCACTCCTCCCCCCCTTCCCTGGGGTCGGGAATGATGCTGCACTGAGAACCCGTCTGGGCATATCTCGGAGAGAGCTACTCCTCCCTCCTGGCCCAGCCAGGTCTCAGTTATACAAACCAGGTCGGCCCCCTCTTCCGTGATTAAATCTCGGATCAGGGGGGCTTTGTTGGAAATTGACCTGGCATTAAGCAGCAGCATCCTGAGCCCAGGGCCCTGAACACCCTGGTTGCCAGGTACTCGGGATGAGCAAGATGGAACCACATCGGAGGGGCCGGAACAAGGGATCGCTTGTAGACAGCGAGGTCTTATTCCCCGAGAGCGGCCCTCCCCTCTGCTCCCGCCATACCTGCCTCTTCCCATTATGACCGAGATGTTCCGGCTCTCATCCCTATCCCTAATAATTTTGTACATCTGTAAATCCAGTATTTCATCTCTCTTTCCATAGCAATTTGCAAGGTTAAAAATATGGGTTTTGAATATGCGTATTCTAAATGCATTCACAAATATTGAATTATACTAATTTCTTTGTGCTGTGTTACATGCAAAGTGATGGAATCAATTATAAACCAATAATAAATACAAATTCTACTAGACAAATTCTAATAAATAAAAAATAAATAAATACCTACTTTAGTTCAAAGCATAAATTTCTAATTGAATGTTACTCTTAAAACACGCATTTTGAAATAAACGTCGTTCTGCTTTTTATATCCAAAGTTGCATCACAAAGTTGGACAAAGTTGGGTTTAGTGACCATGGTCTTAGAGAACAGATTTCCTGAAATTTTACCAACAACTGGCTGGCATCTTCAGAGCCAAGGTGGTCTTGGTGTGCAGGATCCCAGATTGCACACCAACTCCCGTCATCTGAGGAACTGTCATTCCAGTGGGGTTGGTCTGCCCCACCCATACCAGCAGAAGGGGTAGGCTGTGGACCCTGTTGGTCAAAGAATTTTGACTGGAGGAGTCCATGAGAAGAGCATTTTCTGCAATGGCTCCCACCCTCTGGAACATTGTACCCTTCCTTCAAGGTGAGATCCCTAACAGGGGCGGGTTCCTAATTTTTTTACTACCACTCTGTGGGTGTGGCTTATTTTGTGGGTGTGGCTTGCCAGCCATGTGACTGCGCGTTCGTGGCTTCTTGGACTGCTGAAGGGAGGGGAATGGAGATAGTTCCTGCTGCCTGTTCTTTCAGCGTCTCACGCGCTCCCTCAGCCATCCTCCCCTGCTTGGACTCACTGTGGGGTGGGAAGGCAGCGCATGCGCAGTGCAGGAAGCTCAGCTTCTGGGCATGCGCAGAAGAAAATTTTTTAAAAAATTGTTTTTAAATGGCGGCGCCCAGGCACCGGCAACCGATCGCACCGGTACTGGGACATCACCAGCGGGCCACTACCGGTGCTATAGAGTGGACCGCACCGGTAGGAACCCACCACTGATCCATAACCTTTTGGCCTTTGGAAAGAACTTGAAAATAATTAGCCTGGGGCCCTGATAGAATCATCTCATACTGGGAGTGGTTAATGGTTAAGACCCTATCTCCTCCCTGTGTGCATCTCACTTCGTCTCCATTAAAAAAAAATTAAGTTAGTTAAGTTAGTTTGAATGTTAACATTGATTGTTTTAATGTTTTATCTTGTTCTTATGGTATAAGCCACCTTGAGTCACCTCTAGGTGAGATGGGCAGCAGCACGTAAGTTTAATAAGTAAACAAACTCTGCCTGAGGGAGTGTGACCTCATTCAGAGTTAACAACGGAAAATAACTAGATTAAGGGCCCCCTGAAAACCACAGCCATTCAGTCTTGTCATGTTTGAGCTGAAATTGATTCTGACCAATCTGGACCAATCCAGCCTCCAGGGAAAATATCTTGATGGCATATCCCTGGGAAAATTGAATATAACGATACTTGACCTTGTGTTGATGGATTAGCTTCATATAGATATTAAACAGAAGCAGGAATAGTGTAGTAGTGTAGTGCTGTAGCACTCTGCAAAGCAGAGGCTTAGGGCCAGACCTATTCCTCCCTACCAACACTGACTAAAAGTAGCCTTGGGGGAAGGAAGAGAACTATTGAAGAACAGTGTTTTCCCCATTCCTAACCCCCTCAGTCAGCCCAGAATTATGCAATGAACAATGGTACTGAAAGCTGTCAAGAGATCAAGGGTGATCATGATAGATGTATTACTCCCATCCCAGACCCACCAGAGGTTATGTACAAATGTGATCAATGCCATCTTGATTCCATAACTCAGATTTAAACCCAACCACAAGGGTGTCCAAATAATCTACTTTGTCCAGAACACTTTGAAGCTGCAGGCCTACCATCTTATCAACAGCCTCAACAAAAAAGGAGGGAAACTGGACAAACATTGTTCAACACTGTTGGGTCAAGTAATGGCCTTTTGAGGAGGACCAATTTGGGGGGGGATGTTATCCTTGATCAATTCTTCTGAAGGATCAGGTAACAGCTATGGTTCTTCACACAAATTCTGCTAATGTGCAATTACATCTGTACCTGGAATGACAAACCTTTTAGATAGGCACTTGTGCTTTAGTCCCCTCACATGTGGATTATTGCAACATGCAATATATGGGGCTAGCTTTGAAAAACATGCATAAACTGCACAATGGTCCAAAATGTAATGGCAAGGGTATGCCATGGTATGCTCATGTAACAACTGTTTTATGAACCTGCACTAGTAATCAGTAGGCTTCTATGTGCAATCCACAGTGATAACAGAGTTGGTCTCCTCCAGGTCCCATCGACCAAGCAATGCTGGTTGGCGGGGCCTAGGGGGAGAGCCTTCTCTGTGGGAGCCCCCTCCCTTTGGAACCAACTCCCTCCAGAGATTAGGACTATCCCCACCCTGCTGGCCTTCCGTAAAGCAATAAAAACTTGGCTCTTCCGGCAGGCGGGGTGAAAGTGAGACCAATCAGATTATATTTGGGTCTCCCCCCTGGTTATGAATGTCAGATGTTTTTTAATTTTTTTAATTTTTAATTATATGTTTTTATATGTAACAATGATTTTATATGTTGTCAGCCGCCCAGAGTCCCTTGGGAGTTGGGCGGCATACAAATCTATTAAATTAAATTAAATTAAATTAAATTAAATAACCTATAAAATCCTTCAACAAATAGAGCCCGGTTATCTAAGGCACTGTCTATATTCTGTAGTTTATGCCCATTCTGTATAATTGGGAAGAGATGGCATATTCCAGGTCCCATGGATTAAACAGAATTACCTTTTGGGATCCAGCAAACAGGCGTTTTGGTTCTGGCATCTGCCCTCTAGATATCACCTGCCAGAGTTTCATGTTATCACCAACCAGATTTTCCTTAATAAGTCTTTAAAACTTGGCTTTTCCTCAGTCTTTGGGCTAGAATAGATGGTGGATTGTTTGTCAGAGTCAGTTTTTCTTTTGACTATTTTTTTTTGCATTCTGTTAACTTGGTTTACTTTTGTACCTCACACAGAGTTGTAACGGAGTTAGATGGGTGTATAAATTTAGCTAAATAAATAGCAAGTGAAGATACTAGAGGAGAAAAAAGGTGATTCTAAATTAAAAGTAAAATTCTACAACTAGGTAAAATTCTACACCTAGGTAAGAAGAATCAAAAATACACATACAAACTGGGCGAAACCACACTCAATAGCAGCGATTGTGAGAGGGATCTCGGAGTCTTGGTAGACAGCCAACTAAATATGAGCCAGCAGTGTGCAGCAGCAGCCAAAAAGGCCAACGCAGTCCTGAGCTGCATAAATAGAGGGATACAATCAAGGACCAGAGAGGTACTAGTACCACTCTATAAAGCCTTGGTCAGACCACACCTAGACTACTGCATCCAGTTTTGGTCACCACACTACAAAAAAGACATTGAAACCCTAGAGAAAGTACAGAAGAGAGCAACCTGGATGATAAAGGGTCTGGAAAATAAAACATACAAAGAGCGGTTGCAGGAACTGAGCTTGGCCAGTCTGGCGAAGAGAAGGACCAGAGGTGATATGATAGCAAAGTTCCAATACTTGAGGGGATGCCACAGAGAGGAGAGGATCAGGCTATTCTCTATGGCACCAGAAGGTTAAACAAGGAATAATGGATGGAAGTTGACCAAGGAGAGATTCAACCTGGAAGTGAGGAGAAACTTTCTGACGGTGAGACCGATCAACCAGTGGAACAGCTTGCCAGCGGAGGTTGTGAGAGCCCCAACACTTGCGACCTTCAAGGGGAGACTGGACTGCCATCTGTCTCAAATGTTGTAGGAACTCCTGCTTGAGCAGGGGGTTGGACTAGATGACCTACAAGGTCCCTTCCAATTCTAATAATAAATCTAATAAAAATATATTTGTGATCAGATGTGGCTTAATCCATTACAATTTCCCTAAACTAATTGCTATGAGGCAGCTTGAACACATTGCCCAATGGAGACACTTTTTTGTGAGGTTCTTCCATCCACCCGTGGTAGTTTCCTGGAAGTCAATGAATCTTGCCATTAGCAATCAAGAGGTTGATTTAACTATAAAAGTCAGTTGTCCATGGTAATCTAGTGTGTATATATCTAAATTGAGATTTGAGCATGAAGAACTTTCAACACTCTAGTAAGGATTCTTGATTCTCATTTTAATACAGAACAATCTAATTCACACTTCATTAACTAATATATGAATCAGAATGTAATTATACAGTTTTCTCACTCCTCTGAATCTTGCAAAACACTTCTTCAATCAAAACATGTGTACATTAGGGAACATTGTGTACAAAACTGTGCATAGTGGAGAAATTTGCATATATTATGGTAGATGCAGATAAAATTATTAAAATGATTGTGTAGATTTAGGAAAAATATTCTAATACAGAAATGAGTTGGTATGACGCTGTACTTTTAATTTTAAAAAATAGGAAAAATGAAATAGAATATTCAACTTTAGAATCTCATCATTTTATGACAGATTGCACAAGTCCAACTCTTCTTACATTAGGGAATACTAATAGTAATACTAATACTAATAGTGGTCTTGGTAGAAACCACTATATCAGTTCTTTCCCAAATCAAAACTCCAGTTTCAGAAAAGGGAAGGAAGTAGATCCACAGTTCTTTTGGATGCCTAATAGTCCCACTAGCAATAACAGAGAGAAAGGTGAGGAGGATATTGAGGAGGATGTTGAGGAGGATGTTGAGGAGGAGGAGGAGGAGGAGGAGGAGGAGGAGGAGGAGGAGGAGAGGAGGAGGAGGAGGAGGATTGTATTTTGAAAGGAGAGAAGGTAGGGAAGACCAAAATGTCGATCACTTGGAGGTTTTTAAGAAGAGATTGTCTGAAATGGTTTAGGATTTTCTGCCTGAGCAGGCAGTTGGACTAGAAGACATTCAATATTGTTATTTTGCTACCATAAGTAATATGTATGATGGCCATATGTTGCATGCCAGATTGACACAGAGAAATTAAAAGGTTGTATACATTTTGAAATAAAATTTGTTATGTTTATGGAGGGCTGAATAACTCAGTAATGAATATTAACAATAAATAGTATTTCATTATCTTTCTAGTATTTTTTACTTTAAATATGTAGGACAAAAGAAAACAATAATAACATGCATGGATTTATAAATTCAAGTGATTTTGGCCATTACTTAACTCTGGACTTCCTTACTGCTTATTTTTACTTGAAGCATTTTATTTTTTTATTTCAAGCATTTACAAATCTTATCAAATAGCACAGAACCCAATACTGCTCTTTGGGTAAACCCAGAATTTGTTCACCTCAATATTGATATATTCTATTCTATTCTTTCTTTCTTTCTTTCTTTCTTTCTTTCTTTCTTTCTTTCTTTCTTTCTTTCTTTCTTTCTTTCTTTCAGGTTATCAAGGCTGACACATCTATAATCTTCTATGTTTTTTCCTTGATTCCTTTTAAAATATTAGTGTTGCATAGGCTAACTTTCTTATGGTTATGGAAAACTTAATATGATGTCCTTCACTGTGCCCATGAAAGAAATCATAAGCATGTGTAAGGATTTATAGAAGTAAAACTTCCTCTGAATGTCAATGATATGTTTCATGAATATGGAAGGCAATTTACTGTGAATATGGAAAAGATAAGGAAGTGATGATAAGTTGTAGGTGTGGGAGATCAAATATTAACTGTTGTTAGTCTTTCTACTGCTTTGACTTTACTACAGCATAATCCACAGGACAGTTAGATCTGACTACCTTTGCACAAAGCTGTTACTCATTTCGATCCACACATGTTTGCCCTAGGGTCTTGTTTACTACTCTATATAATTATTAAAAGACTCTTACCATTGTAGTTGAAGTTCAGAGCTGACATCTATGTCAGCTGTGTGGCATAGCATTATGTCTAATTTTTCCTTTGTTCCTCTTGTTTAATGTTCCGAAGAATAATACTCAAAGATACATGCTCCACCTCTACCTGCCAGAACCACTAATTTATTTTTAAAAATATAGATGTGGAAAAAGGATTGGCATATTCTGATATAAAGTGAATAAACATTTCATTTTCAAGACTGTCTCTTAAGACAGAGTAACTTGGAATTACTTCCTTATTAATATTAAATAATTCCATTATAAATATATTTAACTTCCAGCTGAACAAAATCATATGTACAGTATAAGAACAAGATACTGACAAGACATAATATATTTAAAATATACTGTAGCTTGCAACATTTCACAACTGCTTTTCACTGGTACATGTTCTTAATATTGCCCCATCATTGTAAATTCTATTGGAGGTGAAGGACGAAGAGGAAGTACTGGATATTATAGCAAAGGAAAGGCTATCCCAAGACAGTTATTTGTCCAAGGAAGAGCAACCTCAAGCCCACATAGAAATCACAATCAGCTATGACTTAAGCAAATGAAGAAAATGCCCCACTAAAGCACCTTTCTGATTTAAGGCAATAAAAACAAATATAGCCTTAACAATGTTGCAGGAAATCCCTCAAAATTTCCTCTGGTAGATCTGAGTAAAGAACAGCCAAAGAAAAGAAACAAGACCTCAGTACTCCCACAAACTCTCTACCTCTAATTCCGTTGGAGAGTTAAAGACTACATCAGGATGAAGATATTTCTGCCACAGGCAAAATTAGAATCAGTCATTTCAGGGTAAAAACTCTGCAGCTACCATAAGTCCTCCAGATATAGGACCAGAGGTGGGTTCCAAGGAGCCGAGGTGGTGCAGTGGTTAAAAGCAGCACTGCAACCTACTTCAGCTGGCTGCTAGTTCAGCAGGTCAGCGGTTCAAATCTCACCGGCTCAAGGTTGACTCAGCCTTCCATCCTTCTGAGGTCGGTAAAATGAGGACCCAGATTGTTGGGGGCAATATGCTGAACTCTGTAAACCGCTTAGAGAGGGCTGTAAAGCACTATGAAGCGGTATATAAGTCTAAGTGCTATTGCTAAGTGCTATTCCTACCGGTGCGGTCCAGTGCGGACGCTCTGGTAGTAGCCTGCTGATGATGTAATTTAGGCATGATGGCTCCGGTGCTGTCTCTGCCGGTCCGTGCACGCTGCCATATTTTCCCCTAATTTTTGGTGATTTTTTGGCTCTCTGAGCATGCATGGAAATAAAATCATCCCTCTGCACATACTCAGAACAAAAAGTGTGTGTTGGTAGGAAAAGGTAAACATCGCGATGTGCACCGGTAGGAAAAGGTAAAAGGAACCCGCACCTGTATAGGACCCCTTCATCACAGTTTCTCTAAGACTGAGTGTGGTGCTCTTCTCCACTTCACTTGATTTTTTAAATCAATACTTTCATTTGAATAAAAAGAAAGGAGTAGACTGTGAAACAAAATGGCAGCCCCCAGAATTATATATATTTATAATAATTGTGGCCCCATTTTCTCATTTTTACCTTCTATAATTTAGTAGATAAAAATAGTAGATGCTCAATGTCTTGTTTGGAACTGTGGATATCTACTAAAAGAATTGGTAAGTGATAGGAAGCATTCTGGGATCCTGCAGAAAATGGGAAAGACTAGCCTCTTGAGTTTACCTTTTCATAAATTCCTCTGCCAAAGGGCATAGGTCCAAAAAATTTGGGAACCCCTGCTTTAGAAATTGCATCAGAATTGGGGAAAAGAGGTTTCTTGCAGTAGGCAGCTTGAACTCTAGATGCAGTTTCCTTCGTGTATCATTTTTGAGAAGCTGGTTGCTGGTTATACTTTGTAAATCCTTGACTTTGTCTTTTGTGTTCTAATAAGTGATAATTACACAATTTTGGCAAGGTTGAAAAGAGTCAGGAGTCAGCAAACAAATGTAATAAATAGCAAATAAATAAAAATAGCCCATTATACCCAAGCATCAGAACCTGATAAATTTGTTCAAATATGTAACGAAGAGCTAGCAGCCAAGATCAGCAATGGGTAACAAAGATACGGGTGGGGCTTGTATGCCTTTATATATTTAGGGTGATCCCTTCAAAGCAGCATACAAACATTAAAAAGATAAGAAGAAACTTTCAGGATCAATCAAAACTGTTTTCCAGATAGAAGTGACTGCATATTAATTTGAGAATGGTAGCTGCTGAACTTTCTAGAAATACTTTGTTGGCTACCGTGTCCTTTCTGTCAATGACTACTTCAGCTTCAACCACAACAATACACGAGCACACAACAGATACAAACTCAAAGTGAACCGCTCCAAACTTGACTGTAGAAAATACGACTTTAGCAACAGAGTAGTAAATGCCTGGAACTCACTACCTGACATTGTGGTTTCGTCACCAAACCCCCAAAACTTTACCCTTAGACTGTCCACTGTTGACCTCACCCGATTCCTAAGAGGTCAGTAAGGGGCGTGCATAAGTGCACCAGCGTGCCTACCATCCCTGTCCTAATTTTCCCTCTTATCAGTACCCATCTTATGTATATAAACAATGTTCTCTATGTATATTACCAACACGTACTTGACAAAAATAAATAAATAAAAAATAAAAATAAAATAAATAAAATGATCCTGGTAAGCTTGATTCAGGAGAACCCTTTTTACACTACATTCTGGAGCAATGAATTTAGTGCATTTATTATCTACTTAGAGAAACATTCTTTCCTCTTCCCCATTTTTCTGTCTTTTTATCCTGTCCTTAGATTCTGCCATCAATGTTCAAATGTACAAATAATACCTTGAGAAAAACAAATTGACCCTTCATTATTCTTGCAATTAGGAGACCGGGCTGAAAGGAATGCTGCTGTTTGGCCCTTTATGCAGACGTTATTTAAATCAGCTTTTTCACTTTTTATTTTTATTTATTGCTTGAGATTAAATTTTAATGCATGCAGGACAATCAAGCTGGGTAGGGTCAGCCAACTAAAATCTGTAGCACAGTCATCCGCGTTCACAGCAAACTGTGTTCATAGCAAAATGACAATATATGTGCAATGACACCATTATGCAAATATAGAGTTAATATACTTGAATCTGAAGCAAGGGTGTAAAATGCAACTTCAAATGCTTGTCATCATTTGTCCTCTTTCCTACACTTCTGTACAAGAGGACTCCATAAGCACAATTTAGCTAATAAAGTGGATTAAACAATTCCAGAAAAAAGATGCTTTCTAAGCTTTCTGATAAGCTTTCTAATCATACTGATAAGCTTTCTAATCAGTAATAGAATTGAAAGAGGGTTCTTATTTTAAAGGACAGGTGCTATGGACATAGTTGCAATGGTCACTGTCTTTATCATTACCTTGGTTCCCAGTATATAACTAAAGATACTACTGTTAGGTTCATACACTAATTTCTCTTCAGATTGTATAAATCTTTCACTTTACCTATTAGAAAACAAAAATTCATTGGTGTGCTCTATCTGTAAAATGAGTAAAATGTGTTTCAACTATCTTTGAACTTTTATTCATTTTTCAAGTGTGCCTTTCTGTGATAACACATGTCAAATATATTAAGGTTTGAAATGTAATTGGCTCTGCATATAGAGTTCTTATTTTGACCTTGAAGTACATTGTGCTAATCTGGACTATAATAGATTGATATCAATGACTTCATATCATACATTGCTGCTAATGTTTTGCTTGATTTTGAGTTCCCTCTCCCCCTGCCATCTGACTTTTTTTTTAAAAAAAAATCCCCAACATTTATCCATTATGGAGATACAATTCCTAAATTTACTCATATCATAATACTTAGTGGCTATATTGTATGAAGAAGTTTTGTTTTTCCAAGCAGGTTCTAGGACGTCTCCTGCCACTTGCAGATATGCACAAATGGAGAGAAACAAAGCAGCCAATGGGGGCTAGTAGTTGTAACATTGAGACTTTAAAAGATGATGGCTGAAATATTTAGATGAAATAAAATATCTCTGTGGGGAAAAAAAAATGTCTGAAAAATGTTCCATTACTTGAAAAACTCAGTCATTGCTAAATTAACACTACTACTTCCCCCACCCAAGTGTTTTAAAAACTGAATTGTTGAAAAAATAATAATCTAGAAATGGCATCCAAAATAGCGTTTAGAAAAAATGAGCAGGGGCATTTGCAGCACTAAAGCAGAATGTTAATTGAAATCCAACTGTGCCAACAGGAACATTGGAAAAAGACCAGTCAGGATTAGACTAATTAATATGTCTGTAAAAGAAAAAGGGGAGGGAAACTACCCTGAACAGGTTGAATGGTTTTAAGGAGACACTTAACAGCTATGATAACATGAAGAATATTTAAACAGTTTGTCCAAGCCACAACAGTACAACTCGGTGAACGTGGAGATAAAGAAAGCATAGAGAATTCTATTTTTTAAAATATGATTGATGGAAAATTGATTTTCTTTAATACAGGCATTGACATATCTAGGGGTACATGTTCAGGCTTGCCTGTCTGTTTGCATTAAGTTGTACAAAGGCTAACTGAGCTAAGCCAAACCAAACCAAAGTAACTTTTCTGTTCTGTTTACTATGATGTAGGATTTCAGGTGAGCTTCAGGTAAGAGCCGAGGTGGTGCAGCAGTTAGAGTGTAGTACTGCAGGCCACTTTAGCTGACTGTGATCCTCAGGTCAGCAGTTCAAATCTCACCGGCTCAAGGTTGACTCAGCCTTCCATCCTTCCAAGGCAGGTAAAATGAGGACCCAGATTGTTGGTGGCAATGTAACAATACATTGCTTACTGGTGTAAACCGCTTAGAGAGTGCTTGCACTGTGAGGTGGTGTATAAATCTCACAAATAAATAAATAAATAAATAAATAAATAAATAAATAAATAAATAAATAAATAAATAAATAAATAAATAAATAAATCTTTCTGCAGTGTAAATAATTATCTGTAAATATAGGATGGGACTCATGGATTCTGTCTGAGATGGAACCATTGTAGGGAGACATCTAGGTTAGAACACCGCCAATGTCTCATAATTAGCAACTCAGAGTTAATTGGCTAAAGATAGTTGGCAACTAAGAGTAAGTAAGCTGCCTAGAGTCCCCTGGCTAGCATAGAAGTTAAGTAAGTAAATAAGTCAAAGCATTTCCAGAGCCTTGTAGGAATTTGGATCCACCTGACCAGTAGTGGATTTCACTTACCTTTGCTACTGGTTCAGAACTGTGAACGCGTGTGTGTATGCTTGCTTCTCTCGCGTGCGGTGCTTCTGTGCTTGCGCAGAACCTTCTGCGCATGTGCAGATCGTCCGTGATGACATCTGGGCGGGTGGGCAGAGCCTCCTGCCACCGCTACCGGTTCCCTGAACCAGGGTGAACTGGTAGCAACTCACCACTGCACCTGACTATGCCTGTGCAAAGGGTTTGAAGAATGGGATAAGGCAGGGGTGTCAAACTGGATTTCTTTGAAGGCCGGAAAAGCATTGTAGTTCTCCTCCGTGGGCTAGCCGGGAGGCGGGGGGGGGGACAGCCTGTATTGCCTCCTGCAGCACTTTGCCAGTCAAAACGGTATGGGGCCCCCAGCAAAGTGCTGCAGGAGGCAATACAGGCTGAAAATGGGCCATGTGGAGGCCACGTGCGCCCCACCCGCACCCTGTTTTGGCTGCCAGAAGCACCATGGGCCGATCCTTTGCTATTTCCAGGCTGGCCCTGTGGGCCAGATTTAAGCAATACAGGAGTCTTGAGTTTTCAGCTGCTATGGCCTAGAGGTGGAGCTCTTGCCTCACAATCAGGAGGTTATGAGTTCGATCCTAGGTAGAGGCAGATGTAGGGCAGAGGGTTGGACTAGATGATTCTTCCAATTCTGTTAAGAGAACTCTAAGCAGCTATTATTTTTGTTTGACAGAATAGTATTGTACTGTAACTTCTTAAGTTTTAATTCACCAACTTACACATAAGGTACTGTAAAGCACATTTTCAACATGGAGTTGGCCACATATAGCAATAGCATTTAGACTTATAAACCACTTCATAGTGCTTTACAGCCCTCTCTAAGCGGTTTACAGAGTCAACATATTGCCCCCAACAATCTGGGTCCTCATTTTACTGACCTCAGAAGGATAAAAGGCTGAGTCAACCATGAGCCTAGTGAGTTTTGAATTGCCAAATTGCAAGCAGCCAGCAGGCAGCAGAAGTAGCCTGCAGTACCACATTCTCACCACTGTGCCACAGAATCTTTGCACTGCACAGATTTATTGGTATCTCCCATCAATTACTACTATTGGTATACATTAACACCTGAGTTCTGTGAAGGCTTCATGTAAATTATATACAATTTTAATCATAATTTACGTAATAAATTTTCAAGTGACCCATTTCCGATCTACTGAACCATGAAGCAAATTAGATTCAATGTTGGTTTGCTTGAACTGTACCCTAAAAGTTCAGTTTTGATTGCATAAGCATGCCTTTATAATACATCCTGATCAAGTAAACGCCTCTTCACATACAGTAACTGGTATGATATAAAATAAAAGTTTGTGAAGGGGCTTTAATTAGGTTGGAGTCTAAGTATAGTATTCTTTTAATTCTGTAATGTTTCCAGCTTTCTAGGCATATTGAGGGCTATTTATGTCATCCAAATTTCTACTTTCCAAGTTAGCATAGTTAAGTCTCAATTTCATGTACAATTTCCAAGGTTCAGGAAAAAAATATATCTGAAGAACTTCTGTGGATCTGTTCAGTTTTGTTGCCATAACAGGTTTTTTTTCTGGTTGAATTGAATTTTTTGTTTTTAACTTGCTTACCACCCAGAGTTTTTTGGATAGATGGTCAACCGCATAAATTGGATTGGGAGAGGGAGAGGGAGAGCGAGAGAGGGAGAGAGGGAGAGAGGGAGAGAGGGAGAGAGAGGGAGAGAGAGAGAGAGAGAGAATACTTCAAAAGAACATCAATTTCACTATTAGCACTGTTTCAAAGTTTTCTTCTCTACACTGTAAAAACATATGGACTACACAACTGGATCAGGGTAAAGCAATAGATGCAATTTACATAGACTTTTGTAAAGCCTTTGATTCAGTGGTACATGACAAACTACATCTGAAACTAAAATCTTATGGCATCTCTGGACCCCTACATGCTTGGATAACTGCGTTCCTGTCAAACAGACAACAAGTGGTTAAAATAGAGAGTTCTCTATCAAATCCTGCACCTGTCAATAGTGGTGTCCCTCAAGGCAGCATTCTAGGACCTACACTCTTCATACTTTACATAAACGACCTTTGTGATCACATTATAAGCAACTGCGTTCTCTTCGCCAATGATGTCAAACTATTTAACACCACAGACAATGCTGCTACCCTTCAAAAAGACCTTGACTGTGTATCAGAATGGTCAAACAAGTGGCAACTTCAAATCTCAACCAACAAATGCTCTGTCCTACACATTGGCAAAAAGAATCAGAACACAAAATCCAAGCTTGAAGGACATGACCTTGTAGACGACCCTCATTCTGTCAAGGATCTGGGAGTACTCGTATCTAATGACCTAAGTGCCAAAGCCCACTGTAACAACATTGCCAAAAAGGTGCTAAGAGTTGTCAATCTAATCTTGCTTCTTCTCTGGCAATATTACACTGCTAACTAGAGCATACAAAACATTCGCTAGACCAATTCTCGAATACAGCTCACCTGTCTGTAACCCGCACTGCATTTTGGACATTAATACAATCGAGAGAGTCCAAAAATATTTCACGAGAAGAGTCCTCCACTCCTCCGCTCGCAACAGAATACCTTATGCCACCAGACTTGAAATATTGGGCTTAGACAACCTAGAACAGTGGTTCCCAAACTTTTTCAGTCCACCGCCCCCTTGGTGCTACAAACTCATCTTCACCGCCCCCACCCCACCCCCTCAGGTGGGCGTGGCTTAGTGGTCAGGTGACCAGGTGGGCGTGGCCAACTTGTAAAGTGTGGTGAAACTCACTTAACAACGCTCTTGCTTAGCAACCAAAATGTTAGGCTCAATTGTGGTCATAACTCTTTCTTTCGTTCTTTCTTTCTTCTCTACCTTCCCCCTTCTTTCTTTCTTTTTCTTTCTGTCTATCTTCCTACCATCTTTCTTTTTCTTTCTTTCTTTCTTTTCTTTCTTTCTGTCTGTCTGTCTTTCTTCCTACCTACCATCTTTTTCTTTCTTTCTTTCTGTCTGTCTTTCTTCCTACCTACCATCTTTTTCTTTCTTTCTGTCTTCCTTCCTTCCTACCATCTTTCTTTCTTTCTTTCTTCCTTCCTTCCTCCCTCCCTCCCTCTTTCTTTCCTTTTTCTTTCCTTCTTCTCTCCCTACTTTCTTTTTCTGTCTATTTTCCTTCCTTCCTACCATCTTTCTTTCGCTTTCTTTCTGTCTTCCTCCCTCCCTCCCTCCCTCGCTCTTTCTTTCTTTCCTTTTTCTTTCCTTCTTCCCTCCCTTCCCTTCGCTCCCTCCCTCCAGCTGTGGCCAGGCCGCCGCCGCCGCTCACCCAGGCCGATGGCTTGGTAAGCGTTCTCCGGGTCGTGCACCAGGTCGCAGAGCACCATCAAGGCTGGCTGCTGCATCAGCAGCTCGGGGTGCTGTAGCTCATTGAGCTTGGGGAGGCCTCGGCGGCTGAAGACCACAGGCGCCTTGGTGGGGTCGATGTTGGGGGGCAGCTGGGCTGAGATCCGTGGGTGCACCATGCTGGAGGGGAGCCCGCTGAATTGCACATGCCGGGTTGCTAGGTGCTGGGGATGCCGGGCGGGAAAGTCCATGCACGCACAGGTTCTGCGGCGGGGCCTTCCCGCGGGTCTGCGAGCCCTCACCCGAGCAGCTTCGGGAGCGGTCGGCTTCCCTCGTCGCTATGCCACACTCAGTACCTAGCACTTGTAACTCCGTCGCATTCCACGCTCTTGGGTGCAGGGCAGCCCATTCTGAAAGAAAACATCTCACGTTTTCTTTCAGAATGGACTGCCCTGCACACAAGAGTGAGGAACGCGAGAGAGCTTCAAGTGCTAGGTAGGATGCCTGTCGCACGGTGGGACGCAGTTTGGGGTGATCAGTCGTGCGGGCCATAGCGGGGCGGAGTGGAGCGCAGCCTGGGTGGGGGCTGGACGGGCCGCGAGATGGGCATCATACCTAGCACTTGTAACTCCATCACATTCCACGCTCTTGTGTGCAGGGCAGCCCATTCTGAAAGAAAACATCTCACATTTTCTTTCAGAATGGGCTGCCCTGCACACAAGAGCAAGGAACGCAAGGGAGCTTCAAGTGCAAAAGCATGGCGAACCACCTACCGCCCCCCTGGCCCCTCTCACCGCCCCCCTTTCACCACCCTTGCCTCTCACCGCCCCCCTAAGGGTTCCCACCGCCCCCCGGGGGGCGGTACCACCCACTTTGGGAACCACTGACCTAGAACTATGTCGCCTTCGATCTGATCTAAATGTAGTTCATAAAATCATCTGCCACAATGTCCTACCTGTCAATGACTACTTCAGCTTCAACCACAACAATACACGAGCACACAATAGATACAAACTCAATGTAAACCACTGCAAACTCAACTGCAGAAAATACGATTTCAGCAACAGAGTGATCAGTGCCTGGAATTCACTACCTGACTCTGTGGTTTCTTCCCCAAACCCCAAAAACTTTAATCTTAGACTGTCTACTGTCGACCTCACCCCATTCCTAAGAGGTCTGTAAGGGGCGTGCATAACGCACCATCGTGCCTACCATCCCTGTCTTACTGTCCTATTGTCCTCATTTATCTGTACTTACTTTGCTTATGTTTATGTTTATACCTATACCTGCTATCTTGTACATGTTTGACAAACAAATAAATAAAATAAAAATAAATATTTTACTATTCAATTTGATGAAAATGCTTTTTAAAAAAACAAAAAAAGAGGGATGAACCTTGCTGAAATTTCCTTGAGTTAGATTTCGCCTATTTTTCTATTGCTTTGGAGATGTCATCAGTGAATTTTTCTTATGACATTGCTTCTGATTAGAGAACAACTGCAACCAGGGTGGTTTCAGGCAGTGATAAAAAAAATAGTAACAGAAAAAAAAACCTCAACAAGAACAATAATACTCTGTGCCTCTTTACTATAATACTGTAAGTTCCCAAATCACTGGACAATGAAGATTTTATTTCCTGAACACTTTTGGATGTATTATATAGATTTTTGACTGCTAATCACGCAAATAACCTGTAATTTAACCTAGCACATACAATTTTACAGAAATCTTCTGTTTTTGCAAAGCCACCAAGATCATTTAACAAATTTCTTTGAGCAGGTTGACAACCTCATTTTCTGTATTGACATTGATGGTTTGTTCACAGCTTTGAGTTGTGAGCATGACTCACTAGAATGGCATATCTTTATTGATTTATCAGTATTAAGCCTTAAGGCTGTCTTATTACATAATGGCAATGCATATCCTTCAGTACCTATTGGCTACGCGGCACACATGAAAGAAGCCTACGAAAACATGGAACTGTTGTTCAATTACACCCAGTACCCGAAGTATAACTGGAATATCTGTGGAAATTTAAAAGTAGTAGCTCTGCTGCTGGGAACGCAGCTTGAATACATCAAGTACTGTTGTTACATATGTAAATGGGACAATCATACAACAGAAATGCATTACATTAACAAGAAATGGCCAGTCAGAAAGAATTTGGTTTCAAGACAGAAAAACGTGGGACGTGAACCACTTGTTGACCTGTCAAAGATATTTTTTGTTTTTTTTTTTGTTTTTTATTCTCTGGTGTTCTTTAAAATGCTGTACACCGCCCTGAGTCCTTAGGGAGTAGGGCGGCATAGAAGAACTCCAAAATAAAATAAAATAAAATAAATAAATTTTTGCCCCTATTTCATATAAAACTTGGAATGAAGAAAAATGTTGTGAAAGCAATGAACAAGGAAGATGAAGGTTTTCATTATTTGTAACAATGCTTCTCTCTCCTGTCCCCTGAACAGTTCACAGACTAGGGAGGGTTCCTTTGAGCCTCTTGCTCTTCGTACATTCTTGCTGTTGGTTCCGCTGTCTTTTAGTTGACTATTTGGTTAGTTGTGTCTCTTTTCCCTGTGTTCCCAGGTCCTTCCCATATACCATTACACCAGTGGTGGGTTCCTACTGGTGCTGTCTGGAGCTTAGCTCTGGTAGAGAGCGGCCAATTGCACAATTTGCATCTTATGTTGTTTAATTCCAGTTACTGTTTTGTCTATGTTAAATCTTTCTCTTAATTGTGAAAAAATTATGAAAACTATTGAAAACAAAATCCCTCGGTAGTTCTCTTGAATTTGTCTTAGGCTCTCCATCTTTCTGCATTAACAAATTTTGATATGGTAACCATTTCCCTTTGCCCACTGTTTCTTTTCTATAAAATATGTATCCAAATATATTTCTAAGAGCATACTGCTTCCCCCCCCCCCAACGATACAGGACTGATAGATTAAGCAGTCTTCAGACATACGTACATTACAATTTTAGGAAAATAATTCAACAACACATTGACATATTCAAATTTTAACTACTTTATTAACTGTTTTAAATTCAGCCAATATGGAAAAGCCTGCAATTACTACATCTGTATGTGTGTATATGTATGTATTTATGGCATTTTTGTTTACACATATATGTATATAAACACACCACACACACACACACACACACACACACACACACACACACACACACAAATACACGAGCCTGTTTAAACATATGTGAAGATATCAAATAATCCTGAATCAATCATATCTTAAAGTCAAGAAATTGAAATACCAGATCACTAATGTGTTAGAACTGAATAACCTCAATCTTTGAAATGTAAATCCTCAATATTTATTAAATTATCAATATTTATCTTCATAAGATTTTTCAGTTGTTTACATAAATGGTTTAGTTTCTAAAACATTATTTAAAATTTTCGATTTTAGAAGGATCCCAATATATTTATCCAAATTTATCCCAATTTATCCAAATTGGGAACATAATAAATAATTTAAAATATATATATATTTATCAGCAAAAAATCCTACACATCCTGCCTTATGTCCAGATTATCCAAACAAACAAAAAGACAAGCATTCACTTGCTATGTTTAAATAAGATAATTTCTCATAAGAACAAGAAACAAATTTAAATCTCTTTCCCAGTAACATCCAAATATATCTTCTGCCTTTAATGCTAGGAATACATGTAAATTCTGATGGTTTTCCAAGTACTTGTCAAGAGTTCAAAGGATTCAAATAATAATTCTGTAGTTATACTCAAAATGATACATATAAAAACTCATTAATATGTATGCCCAAAGGTGCAATTGATAGTCTGGGAAATTAAACCTCTCATTTTCATCTAAGAGTTGCAATTTATAAAAAGAGACTCTTGGAATCTGACTGTTCTATAAACATTTGATCAATAACTTATTGATCTGTCTAAAGTATCTGAGTGAAATTAACATGGGCATTCCTCTTAAAATATATAGTAATCATGAAATTAAATTCATATTCACAACATGTATTCTTTCCCATGAACTCTCATGCATTTTCAACCAACTATTAATATCATTATTAGTTTATATTACAGAATTTTTAATATTTGCATCTTCTAACAACATTTCTTAAAATAATTATTCCCATATATTTAACAGGATCCAAACAATAACCAAGGCCCCATTCCTACTTTTTTTTGGTAGAACCTTATTATTTGTAGGTCAATAGTATCTTAGATTTGTTTTATTTTCAAAACATTTACCCTATTATTTACAATATCCATATATTTAGGAAACACTTTATTCTTGTTAATAAGACCCAAAATATAATTTCCATGAAATAACTTATCTCTCTGTCTTGTAGAATTCACTATTAACAGTAACAAAACAAAAGGTTAAGAAATACACTGCAGACTAGCACTTGGTAGAGTAGCAATGAAATTTTAAATAACTTTTCACAGATTTTTCAAAGGGTCAGAAGCATGCAGGCCAGGGGTGGGTTGCTCACTTACCACGCTGCCGGAGCTATGTGCGCGCATCTCCACGCTTCGGGGGCACACACACTCACTACCCGCACGTGCCCCCTCACGCGATTTTGCTTCTGCACATGCGTGGAAGCAAAATCGCGCCGAAATCTCACAAGGGGACGCACGCACGAGAGAGATTTCGGTGCGATTTTGCTTCCGTGCATGCGCGGAGGCAAAATCTCGCTGAAATCTCTCTCTCACGCGCGTCCCCTCATGAGATTTTGGCGCGATTTTGCATGCGCAGAAGCAAAATCAACAAAAACTCACCGAAAAAAATGGCGACGCACCGGGTGGACCAGCAGAGAGGGCTCTGGAGCAGTTGTGCAATCGGCCGCCCCCTACCGGAGCTGCGCACTGGGATGCTCTGGCAGGAACCCACCTCTGATGCAGGCAATCGTTCTACCTGTGCCAAAAATTTGGCTTTAGAGAAAGAGGGTAGAAAGAATATTGATGCCTTTGAAGAGGAAGGGGTCAATTTATTTTCCAAAGCACCAGAGGGCAGAACAAGAAACAATGGATGGAAACTAATCATGGAGAGAAGCAACCTGGAATTAAGGAGAAACTTCCTAACAGTGAGGACAATTAACCAGTGGAACAGTTTGCTTTCAGAAGTTGTGGGTGCTTCATCACTGGAGATTTTTAAGAAGAGACTGGACAGTCACTTGTCTGAAATGGTATAGGGTTCTCCTGTTTGACTGTGTGTTTGTGTGTGTGTGTGTTTGTGTGTGTGTGTGTGTGTGTGTGTGTGTGTGTGTGTGTGTGTGTGTGTGTGTGTGTGAACTAGTTGACTTTCAAGGTCCCTTCCATTCTGAACTTTGGTTCAAGAAGACAATGGAGAGTCAGGAAAATAAACAAATGGATCATAGAAAAAAAATAAATCCAGAGTTTTCACTTAAGGCATAAATGACAGGCTCAAATTATTGTATTTTGCATACATTATATAAACATCTAGTCTTCCTTGGAAAGTTGATTATGCTAGGAAAGTTGGAACGAAAAAGAAGATGATAACCAATTGCAAGGTGGATGGACTCAATTGTAGTAGCAATTGCTGAACTGTTGGAAGAACTGAAGAGCCAGGTTTGAAACAGCTCATCCTGGAGGAGATCTATTTGTGTGATCTTTAAAAGCTAACCCTTATCAGAATGCACATAATAAATATAATAAATTATTGCATGATCAATTATCTCACCTTTATTACTTTATAACTAAGGCAGCGAACATACCTAATACTTCTTTCTCCTCCTATTTCCCCGGAACAATAATCCTGTGAGATGAATTGGGCGGAGAGAGAATGATTTCTCCCAAAGTCACCCAGCTGGCAATTCATGGTTTATTATCCATCAATTGTAGCCACCTTTGTATCTCAAATGTTGTATATTATCTGATGTGTATTACATATTTTAGTCCATCCTCATCCCAAAAATTCAGGATGCATGTATAGTTCTTTCTTCTTTGTTTTTTGCTTTTTACAAAAAAAGTATTTTATTTCACATCTTTACATCACACATATACAATTTCATTTTCTCAATAATAATACAATACTCTTATACATGTTTTCTGTTTCATTAAGACAATTATTATTTTTTATACCATCGGGACTGCTTTTTTGCCATCCCTTACTCTCCCTTTTTATTTCCCACAACCCTTCTCCCTCTTCTCCTCCCTCTACTCCTACTTTCTTTTCCCTCCCTTCTGCCTTTCTCTACACCCCTTTCCTCTCTCCTACTACTTCCCTTCTCTCCTATCCTCTTTTCCCCTCCTTAGCCTCCCCTCCTCTCCCTTTCTTCTTTACTCCTCATCCTCCTCTTTCTCTTTCTCTTCTCTTCTCTTGTTGTGTTCTTTTATTCTAATAGATCTTGGGATGGTCTTCCAGCAGTTTTGATTCATTATTTATTTAATGCCTCTTTTCTTTTCTATTTCTTTCACATTTTTCACTTATTAATATATTCCATTTTTAATGTATATTTGTCTAGAATGCCTTTTCTATATTTCCCTTCCCCTCCCCTCTTCCATTTCAAGTGTGTCATCTAGGTTTCTCTTTCATTCTTATTTCCCCTCTATTTGTTCATATTTTTTTCCAACCATTCATAAAATCTTCCCCATGTCTTGTAATACAACGATTCCTCTTTATCTTTTAGTCTAAGGGTTAATCTGTTCATTTCTGCGCAGTCTAAATTTTTTTTATTATCTGTCCTTCTTCAGGTATATTTGCTGCTTTCCAATTTTGTGCAAATACTATTCTCGCTGCTGTTACTATATGTACTATCAAATAAGTATCTTCTTTATTTTATTTTTCTGGGTAAGATAGGAATGTTTCTGGTCTTAATTCTATCTTACATTTTAACATTTTTTCTAACCACATTTGTATTTTAGTTCAAAAATTTCTTGCTTCTTTGCACAAGATCCTGGAATTTGATGACACCTCCAACATTTTGATGACTTATCTTTAAACATTTTTGCTATTTTCTCTGGTGACATGTGCCATCTATAAAACATTTTGTATAAATTTTCTTTATATGCTGTTGCCATTGATAATTTATAATTTCTTTCCCATAGCTGTTGCCATTTTTCTAATTCAGTTGTGTAACCAAAGTTCCTTGCCCAAGATATCATTGTTTTTTTCACCACTTCTTCTTCCATTTTTACCTGTAGCAAGTAATTATATAGTTTTTTTATCATTTTTTCATCTGTTCCTATCAGTATCTCATCCAGTTCTGATTTTCCAAAATTAAAACCATATTCTTTAAAATCCTCTTTATGCCTTGATTGTATTCGCAAATATGTATACCAACCTAACTCAATTCCTTGTTTTTCTAAGATATTTTCTAAATCTTGTTTTTGTTTCAGTTCTCCCTTTTCTGTTAAAATGTCCTTGTATCTAATAATATTTTGCATATTTGTCAATTTTGGGTATGTCAACGCTTCCCTAGTTGAAAGCTTTTCTTCTTTGTTATAATCTCAAAACACTATGAACAAAGATTAGACTGGAAAACAGAACTAGTCCAGTGAGACCTTTAATTAATTAAACTCACTATTATTAACACAAATGTATAGCCATGTTCAAAGAGGAAGACCAAAATACCAAGGGTAGAGTCTTTGGGATTCAAATGAAATCCTGTGAATTCAAAACATCTGTTCTACTATCTCTAAGCTTTGCTCTTTTCAAAAAACCATCTATCAAATTTCATGGCTAAGCAGGGATTCAAATTTATTTCTCTCCATTGATGTACATATTCTAGTCACTGAAATATGATACATGGATTGATGGTTAGACAAACAGATAATTAAATCCATAAGTGTCTGAGTACTGATTGGAGGTATGTTACAAAATGCACTAATTGCTACATTACTGCAAACTTTTTTAAAAATATCTTCATCATAGGCACTCTTCCCTTCATAGTGAGCATGTCAAGAAAAAGCAAATGAAACAAAAAGATAGACCTAAAGTATACTTAACACCACATTTAATAATGGCCCATAAAGTCTTGTTTCTGAACATTTTTTCCCTAATATAAATGTGTTTTGCTTAATTTCATATACAATGTATTTACTTTCTGTCAAGGCTGAACAATCTTCTACTGCAGGTGAAAGGTGAGTTTATCATTAAGTTAATAAACAGAAAGATAATTCCCAAAATAATACCATTTCCCTTAAAATGTTTTGATGTGTAACTTCATGTTTAATTACGGAAAGTACTGTAGGTGTCCATAGACTCCTGTGTGTCTGTGATTAGAAATTCTGTTACACTTTCAGTTATTTTTCTGCATAGACCTTCTTGCTTAAAAACAAAATGATAGTGTTCATCTAAATAACAAGGCTATTTAGAACAGGCCTGGTTGTTTAGATTCTTTTCAAATATATGCAACCCAAAATATCTGAAAGAAAAATAATAATGTGATATTGTTCAAGTTTAATGCAAAAATAGACTATTCCTTTTCTGCAAACAAGTTTATCTTATTCGTGTGAGATACAGAATGACAGCACAATTACTTTTTTTACTTATCATTGTTCATTTATGGCAGCCTTGAGAAAAGTGACTTACAGCCCATCCTCAAAGTTACAAGCGTTGCACTATCCTGCGATCATGTGATCACAATTCAGGTGCTTGGCTTGTATTTACAACAGCTGCAACATTTTGTGGTCATGTGATGACAATTTGCAATCTTCCCAGCCAGCTTTCAACAAGCAGAGTCAATAGGGGAAGCCAAATTTGCTTAATGACTGCCTGTTTTATTTAATGACCATATAATTTGCTTAACAACTGTGGAAAAATGGTTGCAAAATCAGGTCCAGTCATATGATGACTTGCTTAATAACTGCATTATTTAGTGGCCAAAATTATGATCCCAATTATGACAATAAATCAAGGACTATGAAGGTGAAGGTTTGTTCTCCGAGCTTGTGGGTTGGTTCTGAACTTTTCGTTACCAGGCTAGGTAACTGCTGCGTCCCCTCAGCCGGAGAACACCATCTGTGCTCCTGATTGGACAGAGCGGGAGTTGCTGCTGAGCGGAAGATTCCAGGCTTCCTATTGGCCGCCATGTCTGACAGCCGGCTATAAAAGAGCTGTCAGACGCGGCTGGGGGCTTGACTGCATTCTGAGCTGTGTTATGGTTGCATTGCTGTTGTTTCCCTATTAGCCTTAATAAAGGCTTGTTACGGTTAACTCTTGGCTTGCCTCAGTCATTGCCACCTCACCTCGAACATAGCAGTAACATCTTCAGCACAGCCAACCAGAGACAGCACTGACCCTCAACCAATCCACACAACCTGCCCCCGCCAGCAGTTCACCTCCCAATGACCCTGACCTAATGTAATCTTCTTATCACAAGACTCATCACAAGACCCATCACAAGACTCACTGATGACTCACAGCTGACCCATCACAAGACCCTCACTTGATACACTGAAGCCCTTATAAACAGAGGAACAATGATATCAGAAGTGGGATTCAGCCGGTTCGGACTGGTTCGGGTAAACTGGTAGTGGCGACCTGCGGGTGGGCCTGTCCCCGCCCACCTGCCCGGGCACAATCCTGTCCTAAATTGCTGTGTTTTTTGATGCCGCATGCATACACGGACATAGCGCGAAAGGGAATTGCCATGTCTGTTGATGCCGCACGCATGCACGCGCGCTCACATTTTCGATTCTGGGTGAACCAGTTGTTAAATTATGTGAAGCCCACCTCTGAATGACATCCCCTAAACTCTGCTGAAGATGTTACTTAGCCTGGTAAAATGTTTGGAAACCAACCCACCAGCTCGGAGAATGAACCTTCACTCTCATTCTACACCAGAGCTACAGATATTCGCCACAATTGCAAATCAAGGACTATCTCTATGTAACTTCTTATCGAATTATGAAAGGTACCAGGTTTCTTTAAGCAACTAAAAAGTTAGAATCAGTTTTTCTCCTGGACAGCATTACAGACCAATTTTATAAGGTTGTGGTTCTTTGCTATTTTGTGAAAAAACATTTAGCTCTGCTCTTGGATTATAAAATTGTATATAATAGGAATTCTCCTTGTTCAATCAGTTTAATTAAACTGATAAATGCCCTGTTGTATGAGTAGTATCATGGAAAATGTGCGCATGACATCATTTGCATAATGACATCATCACACAAATGATGTAAATTGCTGTGATTATGTACTTTTGTATTAAATGGATATTTGGAATAATAATTTGCTCTAATTAGTTATAATGAGGTTTCATGGCATTTTATTAAACAACTGATTTTGACCTGCAGGGTTGATTTTGATCTGCTTGCCATGTACAGTATACATGTCACAAACTTTGGCTTGTATGATCACAACGAAGTGTTCACTGCAAAGATTCTATAGACACGTCATGCCTTGCTCAAAAAAATAAAAACAAATAACTAAACTGAGAAGCTGTTTCCCCAAAAAGATAGTAATGATGCTGATCAGTCTGGAAAAAATTACAATCACAGTCAGGGATTTAAACCTCTCTGAACTGCATCCACTGATTTTTGTCCTGTGCTGATGCCAACTTAACCCCAACTCCCTCCTGTCTGGACTGAAATATTTTGGCAGTCGCTTATGAAGAGATTCAGTCCAGGGATCAGACAATTTTCGCCCCCAATATATAATTCCTCTACTATTGTGGGCTCCCAATTCTCCATTTGACAGAAAGCAATTGCCAATTGCAAGTCTTATTACAAATATACTGCATATGCTTATAAATGTATAAAATTATATGTAGAATCGGTGAATGACTGCACACACCCACTCTCCCACAAAGCTAAGACATATCACAATGGACATATATGCAGGAATAAAAGCCAGCTTTAAAATTTAAACCCCCTTTCTTCTTTTTCTCTTTCTCCTCAGAAAAATCTAATGCAGGTCTTTCTTAGTAGCCCAGTCGGGGAACCATGCCTGGTTAAAAACTTAGAAACTACTTTTTAGTCACCATTTTTACTTTTCTCCCGGGCTTCCAGTCAGTCGAAAAACAATGAAACCATGCATTCATGGGCATAGTTTTTTTTTAAAAAAAAATACTGGCTGATTTGCCATCATCGAGACAAATGAGCTTCAAAGCAAATCAAAGCATAAGTTCTTTGTATCAAAGAATTCTACAGGAGAATATCAAGCCATCTGTCTATCAGCTGAAGCTCTTGCAAAACATGCAGCAAAACAATGAGACCCAATATTCAAGCAAGTTTGCAAGAGATTATTATGCAATGGACAAATCAAAGTCCAGAACTAAACCACAGAAATGTAGAGAAACATTCTGAAATAAACATGGTACAACCAGTTATTAAATTCAAGGGGGTAGGAAATCTGAAAAGGGACAAATTCTTTTTTTCATAGGACTGTAAAACGTTCTGTCTTTTGGAGTCTTCCTCTGACTCAAGTTACGCTTTCTCTTTTGCCAAAGGATAGCTCCCTATAAAAAAAATAAAATAAAACAGAGCGAAATAAAACCTGAAGTATTTTGTCAAGGTCATACCTTCTTGAGTTTTGACAAGGAATTGAAAGCATCTATTCTGATGTAAAGTAGGATCTTTCTTTGTGTCTCTTAAATCACTATTTTCTTGGCAAAGCTTTCTTTTATTTTGATCTTCTTTTGTTGCTTTCATCTCCCTGCCCCCTTTGTAGGTCAAGGCAGGCAAGTCAAACTAAATTAGGCAGCTCTGGAACATGCAGACAAATGCTAAATGCAAGAGTGAGGAAAGTGCCCATGGAAAGAGGTCCAAGAAAGTTAGTTTAGAAAATGGGAGATGGAATTTGTTAGCGTAAGAAAAATATATATTCGAATCAGAGTGAGGATTTCATAATTACTGTACATTTCACCAAACCGCTGCCTTCAAAGCCAGAAATTCCAGACTTGCTAGTTATAAACTTGTCAAGAAGTGTTAACTCTTTCAGCATGCCTTGAATAATTTTGAACTGAAAGCTGTTTTGATTTTGAATTTTTCCCCTCCCACACTTTGGTCTCAACAACAACAATGAAGAAATCCTCATTCCAGGTAATTACTACCCTTCATTTCCCAGACTTACAGCTCCATAAGATGAGCTATTGTACTAAATAATTAGCACATGCCATTCAGAATATTATAAGAATTATATGCAACATCAAGCAGGAACTATACACTGACACATGGCCATATTTTATGTGAAATGTGCTAAACAGAAATTAAACGCTAGCAACAGGTACCTCCAAAACAAGGTATTAATTGTGAGCAAAGTGCTGAGGGAAGGGTGCAAACCGCAATATTTAACCATAAAAATAAGAAAACATTTTAAAAGTCGCTTTTGCTTTAAACCATGACCTTCTCACAAACATGCATACAGATCTATGCATCTAAAGCTTGATTGCCAAATAGTGTTTGCAGTACCTTCCTACATGCATATGGCTTATTAAGTAATTGCTGCCATTTCTTTTCTGAAAACAAAGGAGAAAATCTACATTTAAGGAGCAAGATTTGAAAGGACTTGTTGAACAGCAAACTTCTGAAGAGAAACAAGAAAGCCTTTTCATCTGTCAGAAATGCAGATTTCATCAAGCCTCCCTTCACACGGAGTGGGATCTATTTGCACAGGGGAACAAGATGCATTCTTCTTTTGGTTTTATTCTATGGTCTGCTGCAGAATCTCTGTGTAGGATTGTATCACGAATGTTTGGAAGTTATAGGAATGTTCACTGAAAGATTGGCTAGATTTGTCCAGGAACTATCTTCAGAGTAATCACTTATGAATAACTAAACAAAGAACAAAAGATGCTAAAAGTTATTCATATAACTTCCATTAATTAGTTTACTGTATATATATATTCATAAGTGAGAACTATGATTTAAATAGAAAGAAAGCAATGTTACCGTAGATGGCAAGTACAGGCAGTCTCAGAATTTTGTGTGGGTTTCTCAACTTCTTGTCCCCAAACCTGTCCACTTTTTCTAAACTCCACACCTTTAACTCAAGATTGATTGATTGTATGGGTTGCTTTGATCATACTCTCTGCTTTGCAGTATTGTTAGCGATTCTTGTTCTAAGTTTACCTTCACTCAGAACAATTTCTTATCCAATTTACTATATTCCTTCCTCTATTTTGCAATAATCCCTATATTTATTATGGCCACTGCACTGTAAAGTTTGCTGCTTAAGGTCCCCTTTCCACTTGGTATATATGTGCACTCATTCCTTCCCTGTTACGTGTGATATAGTCTTCATATACTGTTCAGGATAGGCACAAAGTTCATAGAGCTCACCACTGTTTTTCAGCTTGTGTAACTCACTGAGTTCTACCCAAGCAATAGGGAGGGGGGAAAGTCACCTGCTGCTGATGTTGTAAAGCAGGGGTGTCAAACTCGCACCCTCACGGCAGCATAATGTGACATATCAGGACTTCCCCCCTTCGCTAAACCGGGCGTGGGCATGGCCAGCATGTGACGCATCCGGCCCGTGGGCCTGGAGTTTGACAGCCCTGTTTTAAAGCACAAAGTTCTTCCTCCACTTTGGAACCATTCCTCACTGTGGAAATGTGATGAATGGTCCAAATTGTTCTGTTCACAAATTGTATGAAGAATTGCACAATCCATTTGTGCAGCGGTTTCATTGATGGTCTTTGGCTGAGGTTGTATCGTATGCTAGACTAGGCTAAAACGTGCATGAGTAGTTCATGGTTCAGTTGTGGAAATATAGTACAACCATTTCTAAATAGATTGTATATAGGCTATCATATTAGGCTACAATATAGTTTATTAGTTTGGCCATATGATGTTATATGTAGATGACATCTGTATTTTGTTAACCCAAGCTTAGAAGTGAATTTGTCATTTCTGCTGTTGACCAAGGTCACTGAGTCTACTGTACCACCAGCCAGATGCCTCAAGATTTTGCTTGCCTAAAGATAACCCTAAGTCAGAGGCAAGTATCTGTAACTGTAGGTTATTCATCACATTCACTATAGCTGTCACCAGTTTTATTTTCTTCTTTACGTAATTGAACTTCATTTGACAGCTCAAAGTTCATTCTATGGCTATCCCCTCTTTCAATTTCTCTTGGTGTGTGTTGAAAAAGAATGGGTCTTAATTATAACTCATTCTTTGCTGCTCTTACAACCACTCAAGTCATGAAGTTTCAAATGGATTTATTGATACTTTGAAAAATATGTAAAAATAAATAATCAGCTGTCACTCTCCATATCTCCGCTCTGTTTTCTTTAACATTCTTATGTCAGTTTCTATAAACGCAGGCGAGGGTCTCGGTATGCCATGCGCATCTTGGCAGCTTTAATGACACACATTAACACTTCTGGCAAAAAAATGTTTTGAAAACCCTGATGTAACAAATCCTTTGGATTTTAAAAAATAAAGTGGTTCAAGGTGGCATGCTCCATGGAAAACACATTCCTCTGGGCACTCACACAAACAGCTGTGGGCCAGCTTGCCTCAGCAGCACTGAAAAATCCTTGATAAACCTCTCTTTCAGAAGTATGGAAGTTAATACAGTGGGTCAATTTAAACCATCGACATATGTGGCTGATTTTTCCCCCTTCCCCTAAACCATGTATTTATTTTAAACATATTTGAACTAGAAAGAGGATAATTTATTTTCTGGAATTCTTGGCACCCTGCTCCTTATAGATGTGGGAAGCTGTCTTACTTACAATGGCTTATGCCAGAATAGCTAAAGTGCCATAAGGCAAAGGGATAAGTCAGTTCTATCCACCAACTGTCCATATTTGGCAAGGTACTCCTTGTTTTCTGGTTTTTGTCTTTGGTAAATCAATATCCTGGTATATCCCAAAGCATTGCCCGCAGTTACATTTGAAACAAAACAGATTTGAGTCTAAATCATAGGACATTTTCTAGGAGAAATTCATGGATGCTGTTCTGAGTTCTGTGCAAGAATGTGACAGATCACTCATGAAATAAAGCAGGTAAGCATTTAACCCATCTTTCCTTTGGGGAAAGAATCTGAAAATACATTTAAAGCAGGCTGCAAAGTCACAGGTAATCCCTACATCTTGGGTGCAGCCCTCCAAAGGTTACTGCTGAATTTTAATTTTTAACATGACAGAAAAGGAGAGTTAATGAATAGTTAATACTTAACATGACAGAAAGGGAGAGTTAAAGAAAATAGTCATAGTAGCTACACTGAATTAATTACACTGAATTAAATAAATGAAATTCAGATTTTGTTCCGGCAGTTTTTGAAAGTTGACTCTTGCACACCCCTTAAAAGCCAAGTGAAACCCATGGGTTGAAAAAGATTGTAGATTCCTGATGTCATGCACTGAAGTGGATGGTCTTTATGATTTAAATTCATTTAACAGTACATTCATTATGTATTACTGAGATTGCAGTCCTAAAGCTTTTATACCTGGGAATAAATCCGGTTGTATTCAGGCATTCTTTTGATCAGAGATGGTTGGGATTTGTTACTATTATATCTGTACTTATTAAGAGCAGCAGTAAGGAAAAGTCATTCGGGTATGTGTGCTCACATTTATACACACACAGCTCTGCAATTTTGCACACTGCCGCTGACAAGGTTTATTTTCTGCTGCAGTTCTGATCACACCTAAGAAACAAGCACAATAGAATTTACTTTACAATAGAATATACATATAGACACTCTCTATATATTTTTGGTCTTTTTTTGTCAAAGCGAACCCTTTTCTGTCTTAAGCCTTTTGATCAGGATTGTTTATTCTTCTCTTATTAGTCAGCTCAACAACACTGCGATTTCAGAAGTCAGTGCAATACTATATACAGCATAAAGAATTTGGCAGTAAAAGCATGGTGCTGCCGAGATATGCTCCTTAGAATGAAACAAGAAAGGTACAATATAAAAAATGTCTGTACCTCTATAAAACGTTGAAGGGTATGTGGACAGCGTCATTATAGAATTTAGTCACAAGATGGCACTGGACTTTTATGAAATCTGGGCAGGAGTCAGTAGTTTCCTATTGATCTTCATTTTGTTTTGGAGAAAGAACATTCTCCAGGCAAAGGGGATGCTATCTGAAGATTCAAGCTGTCAGATAGGTAGCTGCAAGACTTTTTGAGAAATGAAACAGCCCTTTGTTCATTTATAAATTTATTTGGAGCAATGATATAAAATGCAAGTAGTGGATCTTACATTCAAATGTTTCCATGCTGTAATGCCTGAAACCAGTGCATGCAATGCACCAAGATGGCACAACTCTGGTTGAAGCCCAGTTCAGGTGACATCAACAGGATAGTGCTCATATCAATGCATTGGCTGTGGCCGTACATCACAAGAAGCTAGGTCTCTTCACAACTGGTTCATTAGTCCTACTTAATTTCTCCAGTCAACAACAGCAAAACAAAGTATGGTTCATCAAAATTTCTAACACTATTCTCTTGGATTAGGGCCTTGCCCTTTCAGTTGTACAGAACACAAGAAGTCTTATTTGTCCTATTTAGTGGACAACCATATGTCTACTGACCAGGAAACTCTTAAGCACGGACAGGGAAACAATAGCTTTCTTCTGTGGTCACCCTTTCACAGCTGGCATTTAAGGCATGCTATTTGTGAGTCTGAAGGTGGTAAGAGCCCTCAAGACCAATTGTCACTAATAGCTTGAGCTTCCATTAATTTGTCCATTAATTTGTCATCTTTCAGACCCTTCAAATTAGTGGCCGTCATCACATTTAATAATAGAGTATTCCACAGTTTAACCATGTAATGGCACTTACAATTTATTCATAAGAACCAGGGGGAATCATATTTATATGTTTAGTCTCTATAACTAGCTGTCCCAGTAGAATCTGATTATGGCTATACAAACAGTCAAAACATTTAAAGGCTCCATTTTTAGTCACAAAGGGATTCTAGAAAACTTGTCCTCAATCTTAACCCTTCAAGAGCTACAAATATTTTTTGTTGAAATTCCAGTGCATACAATGCACAAATTCAGAGCACCTCATCTCCAGAAACCACCTATGCTTAACCTGTATTGATGTCCTTGTAAACTGTTGCAATCATTGGCAAAATGATAGGCTAAGCACCTGTAATACAGTATAAGGGACATTCAGTTATATAAAGTCTCCGGTTCTGCAATTTCAAAATGATCCCATCTCCAGAAATCAATTTTCTCTGTAGCTGAAACCTTATAATCCAAAGAGCAGCTTTTACATCCTGCTTATAAACTTTGGAAACCACAATTTATGGCAGCAGTTATAATAGACTCTTGGAGTAGCAACTATATAATAAAATATTCTTAATTGGGTAGTTAATAAATATTGTCCTCTTCATAAAAGACCAAACCAGTCAAATGCATTCCTTTCCTTTCCCTGGGGAAATATTTTTTTTTGCCAGAGAATGGAAAGGAAAGGACAGAACAGGAGTGTAAATGATTTCATCAGTAATAATATAGATATTATGAAATTGGAGAGTAAAGAGTAGAAGAAACATCAGTTTTAGTGTTTTTACTATTGCTTTTAAAGTATGGACATAAGAAGATAATGTTAAATGATTAATAATCCTACATGTGGAAGACTTGGCTTCAGATTTCTGTTTAATCATATGATTAGCCATGGACAAGAGTATAATACTCCACTCAGTGATGGGATTCAAATTTTTTTTACTACCGGCTCTGTGGGCGTGGATGGTGGGCGTGGCTTTGTGGGCGTGGCAGGGGAAGGTTACTGCAAAATCCCCATTTCCTCTCAATCAGCTGGGACTCGGGAGACAGAGAATAGATGGGGGCATGGCCAGTCAGAGGTGGTATTTACCGGTTCTCTGAACTACTCAAAATTTCAGCTACCGGTTCTCCGGAGCTGGTCAGAACCTGCTGAATCCCACCTCTGAATATGCTGCCTCAAAAAATTGTCCTGGTCTTCTTGGTAGCACCATGAGATTGAAATGTAATAACAGAGCTTTGCCATGAAGGAAGAAAAAAGCCTATGCATTAAAATAAAGGACAATGCATATACACTGATTCCATATTTTTTGTTCCATGTATGATGAAGTTTGTCATGTAGGAGGAGCAGCTAGTACCGCCATACATAATGAAACACACTGAAGTCCCAAAAACTGCAGTTCTGCCAATGAACTCTAAGATCTTACGCCGTAAGATCTCAGTCCCTCCAATATTTGCTTGTATTGAGTTTTCCTCTCCTTTTGACTAATGAATGCCTCATTTCAAAGTGTATAGTAACAATGGGAAAATTCAGTTATTTAGATACTGTTGGAAAATCATCTCAGCTGAGAGATCTCAAGATCCCAAATTCCCAAAATTCCTTAACAGTCTTGCTGACTTCTGCATTTGCTGGAAGGTTGAAGTAGAAAAAAAAAGAAAATAAATTAAAGTCCCTTAGATCGGATTTTAAGCAGATCTGGTTAAAAAGGCAGTAAATAATGGAGAGAAAAAGAAGGGGAAAAAATAGCTGGAGGAAAAGAAAGTAAAGGGAGAACATACATATATAGGCACACTGGATTTCAGGAGAGCCAAGTTTAGAGAAGTATTTGGTGGGTTTGCATTAGCAAAAACAATAGCACTTTACAGCCCTTTCTAAGCAGTTTTACAGAGTCAGCATAATGCCCCCAACGATCTGGGTCCTCATTTTATCGACTTCAGAAGAATGGAAGGCTAAGTCAACCTTGAGCCAGTGAGAATCGAACTGCCAAACTGCAGGCAGTCGGCAGTCAGCAG
Organism: Diadophis punctatus similis; assembly: GCA_023053685.1. Classification (NCBI taxonomy): domain Eukaryota; kingdom Metazoa; phylum Chordata; class Lepidosauria; order Squamata; family Dipsadidae; genus Diadophis; species Diadophis punctatus. The sequence goes on from JALIGW010000001.1 coordinate 290,397,702, forward strand.
AAGTAGCCTGTATTACTGCATTCTCCATAGTGGGTGGAGCTAGCTGCCAAGATTGGGTTTGGCACAGCCTTCTAGCCAATCAGGACTGAGTCTGGCAAAAGTATAAATAGTGGCTCTAGGGCCTAGTTCCCCCTCTTTTGACTCAGTCTTAGCCAAGGACTAGTGCTAACCACTGCGTCACCAAGGCTCATGATGACAGAAGTCCCCAAATCAAAGGAAGAACAGGATGGTTGGAAAATTCTAAGAAATAAGATACTGAAAGTATAATCACATACTGTATGATTCTAATATGGAAGGCAACTTATGCAACTGTTATGGATATATAGGGAACATTTATTAAGATAAATTAAAACTTAATGTATAGGATGAGTGAAATCATCAAGGAGGCATCAGTGGTGGGTTCCTACCAGTGCGGTCCACTCTATAGCACCGGTAGTGGCCTGCTGGTGATGTCACAGTACTGGTGCGGTCGGTTGCTGGTGCCTGGGTGATGTCATTTTTTTTTAAAAAAAGTAAGTTTTTTTAAAAAATTTCTTCTGCTCGTGTCCAGAAGCCGAGTTTCCGGCACTGCGCATGCGCTGCCTTCCTACCCCACAGTGAGTCCAAGCAGGATGGCTGAGGGAGCGCGTGAGAAGCTGAAAGAACGGGCGGCAGGAGCTATCTCCATTCCCCTCCCTTCAGCAATCGGAGAAGCCACGAACGCGCGGTGATGATCCTAGGCATTTTCGCACGTTTGAGGCTTCTCGAGCTGCTGAGGGGAGGGGGAATGGGTGGCAGGACCTATCTCAGTTCCCCTCCTTTCAGCAGTCTGAGAAGCCACGCCCACCCAGTCACATGGCTGGCAAGCCACACCCACAAAATAAGCCACGCCCACAGAGTGGCAGTAAAAAAATTAGGAACCCACCCCTGGGAGGCATACCAACAAGTGCCTAATATGTGAAGGAAAGAATATCAGAATTGCTAAAACATAAAAGGGACTCACTCTTACAAAGGAAGATAAAATAAACAAAAAGAATGTGGGTTTTTATGGGTAGCAAAAAGAAAAAGGAAAGGGTGGCTCATTTCAAGCAGATGGCAGGGTAATTACAACTGATGAAGAAATTGAAAAACTTCTCAATTCCTACGTCGCTTCAGTCTTCCTCCATGAGAGAAAATATGCCCCAACTATGTTGGAACACCTGAAAAAGATTTGGGGGTCTTGGTAGATCACAGACTGAACACAAGATAGTAAGATAATGCATCTACAACCCCCCCAAACACACACACACACACACACACACACACACACACACACACACACACACACAAACACACACAAAATTGCCATCAATGTTGCATCAAAGTAAATATAGTGTCAAAAGGAGTCACTCTATTCTATTCTGATCAGATTAACACCTGGAAAATTGTATCTAATTTTGGGTACTATGTTTAAGGAAAGAAATTGGCAAACTGGAACATGTCTAGAGAAAAACAACCAAGTTGATTTGGAACCAGGAAGGAAAAAATAATGAAGAATGTGTTAGATGTGTTAGATATGTTTAATCTGTAGAAAATTGCAAGGAGATGATAGTACCCAAAAAGCTACCATGTAAAAAAAAATGGGTAGGCTTTCTCTAAATTGTTCCAGATGATAGGGACAAGGAACAGTGGCCTTAAATTAAAGCAACTGAGATTTCAGTTGTACATCAGGAAAAATATCCTAAAGATAAGAGCTGTTTGGTAATGGTTTCTTCTTCACTGGGGGTGTTTTAACAAAGGCTGGATCTATCAGGAATGCTGTGGTAGTTATTTCTGCATTGGGCAATGGATTGAGCAAGGTGATGATCACCAACCTCTCTTCTAAGCTTTACATTCTATGATTTTACAATATGAGAGCTGCCATGTGACATATCATCTGAATACTATGTCACTTTGGAGGCACTGTAGAAATGAAAAAAAAGACATCCAAAGTGACCTACTTAATTGTTACAAAATCAGTTTTGTTAAATAATCCTTGTCATGTAGTAAATATTGTCAGTTGTATGTCTATGCAGGGTGATGCACCCCTATCCTAATATTATGGTACATTCCAATTTAAGCAGAACATGTGATATGAGTTGTACGCATGTGTGCATTCCTAAGTCACAATTTTTATCTTCTGCCTTAGCTGTTGACCTGAACGGTCATGTTTCTTAGCAAAGATGTAATTATTCAGGATTTATTGTTTTTGTACTGAAATAAATATTTTCTATTAGACTTTAATCTCGGTTTTATTTCTTACTGTCTGAATTCCAAGAAAAGATCCTACATCGCCTCTATGAGATATCATTCTCATTTCAACAATCCTGGTCTTGACACATGAGTAGGGAGGAAGGCTGAGGTGCCTTGAGATCTGAAGGGAGGAGGATAAAACATTGAGTGTCTGTTCTTGTCTAGGATAGATGAATGCTTTTATTCATGCTTCATTATGATATTGTTTTGTTGAGATGTATATCTAGCTTGACTCAGCCTTCCATCCTTCCAAGGTGGGTAAAATGAGAACCCAAATTGTTGGGGGCAATAAGCTGACTCTGTAACCCACTTAGAGAGGACTGTAAAGGACTGTGAAGCAGTATATAAGTCTAAGTGCTATTGCTATTGCTATAGTTAGCTTTCTGTTGCGATGTGCTACATATCTAGCTTTCTGTTGTACTGTGTTATGCCTGAAACTTATTTCTTGTTTTTATCACCAGCATGTAGAATCCCTGGTATGTTTTGCTAGAACTTGACTTGAGAGGCTAATTATGTTTGATTTATAGCCCATAGAGGTGGTTCTCATTTCAGATGAGGACTTCCCTTGATAATGTACTAATAACCACAGGTTCCAAGAGGCTAAACTGAGACTAATACGGAAGAATTCCAAGCAAAACTTGCAGGGGAGCTCCATAAAGTCACTGAATGGAACAGACAAACTATTTAAGATAAAAGAGATGTGTGAGTGGGGATTTTTTGGTTACTTTTTGCTTGGCATTTCTATATTAACCTCTCTTCTTCTCGGACTCTTTATACAGAGATGAGTGAACATGTTTATATCATTTGCTGTTTATTTTACTGCTCTTTTTACTGTTATTTGAGTTACGGTATTTATTTAGATCGGTAGCAGAACGTATTCCATATGAATTATATTATAGAAACAGAAAACAGATGGTGCCCTGTCTGGAAGGGTCAATGGGAGCAAGAAGAGAGAAAAATTAATGAGAGAAAATAGAGAATGAAAGAGAAATGAGTTTCTAGATGTGTATCCAGACTAACTTTAGCGTTAGGATCCGCAGTACAATTTCATACAATAAGACATGCTTCTGATGTTTGCATTATATACTGCACCACAGAGAAAACAGCATCATCACAGTTTCATTAGCCTTTCACTATTTCAGCACAATGGGGCAAGATAATTATTTTTCCTTGCTTTTAAACTGCATCACAAAATCCAGCATTGAAGTCAGCAACTTGTATCCTTGGATATCTGTTGGAACTTCAGTATGGAAGTGGGACTTACTTATTTTAGCTTATTTTCTTCCAACACTGTTATATAGGCAATTAGATCTGTGAACTGCCTATCCCAATTTAGTCCATGTGCTTTTAAAAAAACTGCATGAAAAGCGACCTTTAAATTATACACATTTCCCCCTAAAATAAAGATTTTTGGCTTCAGAACTACACTGCAAAATTTGAAATATAGTGCATTTTTTAAAAAGAGAGAAAGAGAAAAAGCTACATTCAGATCCAGGCAGTTTTCTAAGAAGCACAAATGAGATCTGCTTGTTTGCAGATGTAGAGCAAACACAATTCCCCAGCGTCTCTTGTTCAGTGGACCTTATTTCCAGGTAAAGGCTTACATTGTATAGGACTGTGCATCAGAAACCCACTTGTGTCTGTCCATTGAATGCTCTGTCAAGTCAAAAGCATGCTTTCAATTGTGCCTCCCTGCTCTCGAAAGGAATCTTATTCAAGATTGTTCTGTACTGTTGAAAGGTGCATGTATGAAGTATAGGAGCCATCAAAGTTGTAATAGTAATTTTTGAAAAATCACAAGGCATGATCGATTTTGGGGACAAGGACAATGATAAAACAAGAATTAAAAGAAAGGGGGGGAAATCTGTAGTGGTGAAAACAATCACCAACAACATAGTGATTAATAAAGATCCCAGTTCTACATCCTTTCTGTATTCCCCATTGAAAATGTTTCCCTGTAAGGAGAAGCTTCATATCTCTGCTACATGCTGCTTAATTCTGTTCTATTCAAGCATAGTATGGTTTAGGCATTTTAATTTAAATATTTCAAAGAACCAATTTGTGGCAGAGGTGTTACTTTCCGTCTTAAGTACATATTATGCATTTTTATTACAATTTTGCTACAGCCAAATGTCTTTTAAAAGCCTGATTTAGAAACCACTTCACTGCACTTCAAGAATAGAAAACAAAGAGAGTGCTCCCGAAACGTGATTTACCTGCTGAAATGTATTTAAAAAAAACAAAACAAAAAAACAACAAGCACCTACCACCCTCATAGAAATTAGGGTAATTTAAACCTAGTTCTTATTTTTAGGTTTCAAAGTATTTTGGCATTTAGTTTGTTTGGCTTGATGATTATCATTTTATATAGTTGTAGTTATTTTAAAATGCTGTTTCCATGACAGCCCTGTAAATGAACCTTCAGCTTATGTACTCCTTCCCTTTTTACAAATAAACCCTGTTCTTAGAAGGGGGAATGTCTGCAGGCAAGCAAAAATTTATTTTTTTCTTGCCTGCTTTATTCTTAAAACATGGCTTGTTGCAACCTCAGTATTGACTGAGGAATAGAAGCCTGGTGACACGATCTGCTCCCCCCCACAAATAGTTGGACCCATCAGGCCAGATCCTTAAAGAAAGTATTGCAATGAGTTGTCATATATCATTTAAAGATAGCCATTTGTCATTATTTAATTGCTGTTGCCATCATCACCATCAATTTGGATATAAATTGCGGGGCATTTCTATTACAGATTTGTAACTATGGATGATCTTCCTCTGTCCTTGTTATGTATGTACCTAACAACAATACAAACTGAGAAGTTTTTTTTAATCAGTGAAATTTTCTCATCCATATACATATACAAAGGATAAAAACAGAAGTGGGTTCTAAAACCCTTTACTACCAGTTCGTGCATGCACGACGCTTCTGACCATGCACAGAAGCTTCTGCGCATGCACAGAAGCGTCCCGAGGGGGTGGGTGGAGTCTCCTGCCACCGACGCTACCAGTTCTTAGAACCGGGCAGAACCGGGAGCAACCCACCGCTGGATAAAAATCAGGATTCTCTCTCCTGCCCTGCCCTCCCTTCCTCCCAGCCCACTTCTCTATAAAAAGTATTCTCCCTTCAGATCTTTGGCTGAAATGGTTTTGGGAAAATGTTCAGTGGAGGAGCTGTACAAATCAAGACTAATCAAAACTTGCCCAAACATCAGAGATTGGATTACTAGTGAGTTACTAAATGGCAATGGTTGATTGAATTAATTAGAGAAACAAGATTATGATAGGCATCTGGTTTGGATGGGAATGAACTAGTTAGCATGGTTCCCATCCATTCCATCTGGTTGCTTTTGCTTTGCAAAAAACAAAACAAAAACAAAACCCAGTTCTCCTGTCTATACTCAAACTTTCCCATTTTCTTTGGCTCCTCCTTTGGCTGCCCCATCCTCAGGGCCAGAGATTTTCTAAATTGGTTGCATTTAGAACTAATTTAGGCGTTGCCTGAAGTAGGGGGAGTGAATTGGGGCGGTTGCTCACTTACTGATACCAGTGCACTGTGCGCGCATCTCCACATTTCGTGCACGCGTGCGCTCACTATGCGTGCATGCCCCCTCGCTATGTGTGCACACCCCCTCATGCGATTTTGCTTCTGCACATGCACGGAAGCAAAATCTTGCCGAAATCTTGCGTGTCCCCTCGCAAGATTTCGGCACAATTTTGCTTCCGCGCATGCGCAGAAGCAAAAAAGCTCAAAAATTCTCAAAAAAAGATGGCGACACGCATGACGGACCGGCAAAGACGGCACTGGAGTGGTCGCGCGCAAATTGCACAATCGGCCACTCCCTACCAGAGCTACGCACCGGACCGCACCGGTAAGAACCCACTACTGGAGTGAATGCTTTGTTTTATTGTTTCACAAATCTTCTAACTTTTGTTTGCCATCTTCAAATCCAAATTTCTAAATTTGAGGAAACAGGGAAGGATAATGCCTGATAATGTTGCTGGATTTCAAGTAATGTCCAGAGTCTGACCACCATTTAGTCCCTGATATCCTTCCTGCACAACGAAGGGGTGTCTGTCTGTCTGTCTGTCTGTCTGTCTGTCTCTGCTTGCCTCCCTCCCTCCCTTTTCTAGGAGCAGTTCCTGTTCCTTTTGAGCTTTTGAGTTTATCTTATCCTGGAGATGTTGCTGAGACCCTATTCAGGCAAAGCTGAACTGTCCACCATCTTGACATTTTTATCAGAGCTTCTCAGAATAATTGAAGGGCCATTGTTCCAGCCAAGATTTCTTTGTTTGATCAGATGAAACTGTTTTATACCTTCATTTTGCAGTTGGCTCTGATTTTCTGTGGAAAGAAATGGATTGGTGTGAGAACTTTTTTTCATTGTTATGTGCTCTGTTTTTACCACTTGTGAATTTCTGCTTCTGGGAAGCTTCTCTCAAACTATTGAAAAAGAAAACTGCCTTAGTCCTAAGTAAAACAATTGGTCTCTCATTAGGATTGGGAGTAGTTCTATTCCATGTTTTCACTCTGGAGGGATGTCCAGTTCAGTGCATTTTTATTTCCATATTTAATTAAAAAACCATAGGAACATATGAATACAAGAAAACTGCTAATCTTTTTTTTTTACAAAGACAGTTAATGGAATTCTGATCTGCCCGTGCTGTGACTATATTCTAGGGAGGATGAATAGCATTTGACCTATGATGGATGCAGAATTCATTCACACCTGCATCCATGATGGAATTAATTTTTAGTTTATATTATTTAATTTATATTATTTTTGCCATGGGAAGCAAATTTGTACCCTTGAGAAGTTCTGGATTCTAAGCACCACAATCCCTTGCCATTGGCCATGCCGAGTAGGACTGATGGAAATTGAAATTCCAAATACCTATAAAGCAGGGGTGGCCAAACTATGGTTTTTTGAGGACCTGTGGACTTCAACTCCCAGAATTCCTGAGCCAGCATGGCTGGCTCAGGAATTCTGGGTGTTGAAGTCCACAGGTCCTCAAAGAACCATAGTTTGGCCACCCCTGCTATAAAGCATTACACATTGCTTATCCCTAGCCTACAAGGATTGGTTGTGGTTCACCCAGGGTTATACTCCAGATAAATATTTCATAAGTTTCAGCTTATAGGTAGCATTCTAAGAATAAGCTACCCTGTTTTCCCCCAAATAAGACATCCCCTGATAATAAGCCCAATCAGGCTTTTGAGTGCATGGCAATAAGGCCAAGCGCTTATTTCAGGGTTCAAAAAAATATAAGACAGGGTCTTATTTTTGGGGAAACACGGGTATAGGTGAGTAAATGTTCAAATCTGTGTAGATGTAGAAAACTTTTCTTGTTTTCTTCTCTTGTTCAAATCACCCATTGCAGACAAAATAAAATAATCTAAACCCTTGAAATGAGTATCCATACTGTAGCTTAGTAAACAGTGTTACTGTGTGCAAATGCAGAAGGCAACATCTCCTAAACTTCTTCCTATTAAAGGATAATGTTAATTGGTTAGTATATGTGGAAGAAGGTTATATGGCCCATTGACTTTACATAGATTGAAATGCTAAGCAGGGCCAAGCAGAAGCATCAATAGGGAATAGAGGGTAAGTACTCATCAGTTTTATGTGCTCTTTCCTATTTTCCTATTTATTGCTTACCCCTTACAGTGCTTCTCAGCAAGCCCATGTAAGACAAGTCAGTTGGTTTTAGACTATAACATGGCTCAGCAAATGAAATGGTCGTCTCATCTGCATTCATTCATCAACGTAAAACAAAAACCATGCTTTGATCTACACATATGGCAGAATGAAATAGGCTTCCGAGGTGGTAAAACAAATTGTTCCTCTTCAGACCTCCAGTGGAGGGACATCATTCTGCACAAAATAAATAAATTAAATGCTGTATGCTGACAATTAAAACGGAAAGGAAGAACTAATGATATTGCAGAAACACAGTATTGGGTCTACATGGTTTACAGTTTTCATGTGCATAACCAGTATTGAGTAATGAATTGTAATAGCAGAATAAAAGAGTTGGAAGTGACCTTGGAGGTCTTCTAGTCCAACTCCCTACTCAGGCAGGAAACCCTATATCCGTGGTGGCGAACCTATGGCACGTGTGCCACAGGTGGCACGCGGAGCCATAGCGGAGGGCACGCGAGCGTTGCCCACCGGCAAACCGGAAGTGTGGAAAAACACAATTCCGGTTTGCCGGTGAGCTGTTTTTTGCACTCCGGAGGGTTCAGGGAAGCTCCCTGAAGCCCCGGAATACAAAAAACTACAAAACGGACAAACCGGAAGTGCGGAAAAACACAATTCCGGTTTGCCGGTGAGCTGTTTTTTGCACTCCGGAGGGTTCAGGGAAGCTCCCTGAAGCCCCGGAATACAAAAAACTACAAAACGGACAAACCGGAAGTGCGGAAAAACGCACTTCCGGTTTGCCGGTGAGCTGTTTTTTGCACTCCGGAGGGAATGCAAAAAACGATAAAACGGACAAACCGGAAGTGCATTTTTCCGAACTTCCGGTTTGCCCGTTTTGTCGTTTTTTACTGTCCCAGGCTCCGGTAAGGCCTTTGCGTGTGTGTGTGTGTGTGTGTGTGTGTGTGTGTGTGTGTGTGCGTGCATGCGCAGGGGGCAGCATGGGGGGTGTTGTGCGCATGCGTGGGGGGGAGGGAATGGGTGTGGGTATGCGCGCGCGCGCTAGCGCGCACACCCCCCCTTTTTGGCACACGAACTTAAAAAGGTTCGCCATCACTGCCCTATATCATTTCAGACAATAGTTGTCCAATCTCTTCTTGGGACGGGGGTGGGCAGGGGCAGCTAGGTAGGCCGCGACTTCGCAGGTTTACCTGGCAGGCAGATCAGGGGTGTAGCGCTTCAGGCAGGCAAGCTGCAGAGCAGAAACTGGGCTGGGCAGGACGAGCAAGAGGCAACAGGGGACTGGTTCGGGGGCATGGCCAGCCAGCTGTCTCTGGCGGTTCGGCGAACCAGGCCACATATCTGCTACTGGTCCTCTCGAACCGGTCCGAACCGGGAGGATTTCAGCTCTGAACGGTAGGCACGCTGGTGCACTTATGCATGCCTCCTTCCAGACCTCTTAGGAATGGTGTGAGGTCCATGGTAGACAGTTTGAGGTTGAAGCTATGGGGGTTGAGGATGTAACAATGGAATCAAGTAGAGCAAGCCAGGTATTGACCACTCTATTGCTGAAGTTGTATTTTTTGCAATCGAGTTTGGAGCGGTTTACCTTGAGTTTGTATCTATTGTTTGCCTGTGTATTATTGCGGTTGAAGCTGAAGTAGTCATTGGCAGGTAGGATATTGTAGCAGACAATCTTGTATACTATGCTTAGGTCAGACTGTAGGTGGCATAGTTCAAGGTTGTCCAAGCCCAAAATTTCAAGCCTGGTGGCATAAGGTATTCTATTGTGAGCAGAGGAGTAGAGTACTCTTCTCGTGAAATACCTCTGGACCCGCTCAAATGTATTAATGTTTGATATACAGTGTGGATTCCAGGCAGACAAGCTTTATTCGAGGATTGGTCTGGCAAAGGTTTTGTATGCCCTAGTTTGTAGTACAGTGTTACCGGAGAAGAAGCTTAGCAAAATTAGGTTAACAACTCTTAATGCCTTTTTGGCAATGCTGTTACAGTGAGCTCTGGGGCTTAGATCTTTTGAAAAATAATGCCCCCCCAGGATAGCATAGCAATCATGCAACATACAATAATAGCAAAAGCATCTCTTATCCCTCCTTTTTTCAGTTTATGAATCAACACATGCATATTTATAATGTGGTAGGAAGATAGATCATCAAAGATTATAGAATAGGGGAACAGAAATATGGAGAGCAGTGGGAAATTAAATGTTTATGATAACTAGGCTAGAAGTAAGTAACTTGGTACCTGTGGACCCACAGACACATTGCTTATCTGATTCTTTTTCCCCTTTGACTTTCTTAAAGTTCTTTTAATTGAAAAAAATAAGCATATATAAAACATCTTCCTCAGACAGTTCTCTGGATGTGGTAGACTTCAGTTGCTGGAATTTCCTAAGTGTCAAGGCTGAATCTGGGTTTTTCTGAGTTTAGGGAAAGCAAAGAGGCAACCTCCAACTACTTCATTATTTCCAAGAATGCTTTTGGATCTCACAGTATTCTTAGAAAAGAAAGCAGTAGATGGAGTCCAGTCCTTTGTTTAGAATTGTACCTATTTCCCCCAAAAGGAATATGCAAACTTGATATCAAAATAGTATGCAGGAACAACATGGATGTTCAGGTCAGTTAATTGGCAGTTGGGTTTAATGAATCCTGAAATGAAACATAGAAGGAAAGTTCAGACACTCCGATGAACCCCTGCTATGTCCTAAGATAGTTTTAAGGATACCTCCATGCATTTTCCCCCCAAATTAAATTTGGATTTGAACTTCAGCTTGAAGACATCTTTACCTTTTCTGGAAATGTTTAAACTTGACCTTTTGCTTCCAGACAGACCTTCATAATGATGAACTCAAAAACATCACACAACCTTTTGCTTCCAGACAGACCTTCATAATGATGAACTCAAAAACTTCACACAAATAATATTCTGAATGTGGAGACAAAAAGTTTTCAGGATTTATTCTAAACAACTCATCCATTGATAGCATACCCCCCAATTTTAATTACGACAATTGACAACATGTAGTGATTCCCCCCTCCCCCAAGTAGAATAACAAGAACATGAAAAACATTTCAGAATTCTGAAATTGAACAATTTTGCTTATTTTCTCCCTGTCTATAATCAGCTGCATTCCACAATTCAATCTTTATGAATTTCCTTCTCAGAGGGATTGCATTCTTTGCCATATATATATATAACATATTGTAAAACTGTTTTTTAATTGATGCTTTCTTTTTTCTGCAGCTGAAGACAGAAAAACCTCACTATTTTCCTTGTCACTGATAGCTTCCTCTTCTCCTGAATGAAGCATCAATTAAACGATGAATGTGTAACATTTTATGTATTTTGACCTGGTTTTGAACTGTGGTCCACATTGGTGGGTGGGTAAGGGGCTTGTTTGCACTTGTTAAAAATGAAACTAATTAGTAGGATATTCTGGGGAAGAAGGACTGAAGAGAGTGTGAATTTCTCAAAGGTTTGCCATAGCAATCTTGTATTTGACAAGTGATATGATAAAGGTATAATGATTAAAAATACTATTTACTGTAGTATGGGGTACTGAACCCACTTGAGGATTTACTGATTCTCCATTGGTTTTCTTGTTTCATTGGGTGAGACTTTGCACATTTTCTGGTCAATTCCACCTATGCATCTCATCATTTGCATTTGTAATTCACAGTGGGAAATTCTTACTATCCAATCTCTGCTAATCTTTAATCATCAGAAAGACTTTACATTTCTTAAAATAACAAGCACTTTGACTGTGCCTCTAAAATATCAGTTGTTCTATTGCACTGGACACCAGTATGATTACATCATTAGCAATTTCCATTGGCCCTTCAGCAATTCAGAGTGCAAACTATTTTTGTGCAAGAATTTCAATAATAAATGTTCGCAGCTTCCTTGGCTTTTATTCTAACCCAGATATTCATTCTGATGTAGATCATTACTTTACCTTTCTTTCAATACGTTCTTACATTTTTGTGGGTTTGAACTGATTTCATTGTGAATTTAGGGCATTATCCATCTTTATACCTACTGGAACTATGGTGCTCTTTTTCCTAATTCCCCGTTCAGTTTTCAGTGAAGAGTGAGGGAGCTTTGTTCTTCCAGATTTTGTTGGTTTTTTAACTCCCAATGTCTACTTTGTATGCTAATCGGGAGTGCTGGGAACTGTAGTTCAGCAATTTCTGGAAAGTCACAAGGTCATCACCTTTGTTTCAGCACATGCAGCTTCCAAAGCATGAGACCAGAGGTCAGATTCAGTTACCTTCCCTACCAGTTAGCAAATGTGGGCGCGCGCATGTGCCTTGTCTGCACATGTGCACGGCCTTCTGCGCATGCTCAGTGCTCATGCATTACATCATGGTGGGTGGGCGGAGCTTCCTGCAGTCACCGCTACTGGTTCACGCGATCCGGAGAGAACTGGCGGAATACCACTACTGCATGAGATGCTATGCCATTATTGTCCTGCTCTAGACCTAACCCATTATTTACTTCAGCCTAGGTGAGCCTGTGCCTCTGGTTGCAACATCACCCATCTGGAGTTAAGAAATGGATTAGATCAATAGTGTAATATTTTTAAATGTTTATTTATTATTTAAAGCTTTATTTGTTTATTTACATTCTGTCTTTCAAGACAACACTCCCGAGGTTTCTCATTTAATTTTTACATTATTCTTGTAAATTGACTAGATCATAATCTCCCCAGTGCCTTAACTCAATATTACACTGCGGTGATTTAGACATTCATAATATTTCAGTAACTGGAATACTTTATTTTTCAGATATCCTTTTTGCAAATATAGTCTCCGACTGAAAGATAGTGATTGGGTGGCATGGTGGCCTAGTAGTGAAGATGCTTGCCTCCCATTTGAAAGGTTGAGAGTTCAATCCTAGGTAGAAGATGTTTCTCCTCTCCTAGGATGCAAAGAAAAAATATTTGTTGTGAATGTGGCGTCAGTCTGCTCACTTCCATCTGGTTACTGCAACTTTACCCCGAATTAAGGGATTACAGGGTTGTAAGAAAGGAGTTATTGAAAGATAGTGATTAGTATAAGATCAAATATTAAATGCATTGTTAAGGTGATACCTAAACTTCCTGATTTGTAGCTCACTTTTAGCAATCACCATACTGGTTCTGTATGTAACACACATTTTAATCACACCAGCACCAAGGGTCAAATTCTTAATTGCCAAGGCTGCTATTCCTCATTTTTTTTAAAAAATCCTCATTTAAAAAAATATTGCTTGTGG
>JALIGW010000001.1:290413361-290508361 GCA_023053685.1 Diadophis punctatus similis
ACATATAAAGTGTGTGTTGTCCTGCTTTCCTATTCAATGGATGTTAATTTGCCTTATACAAAGACAGACAGACAGACAGACACAGACACACACACACACACAGACATATACATAGACATATTAAAGAGACACAAGAGATGCGTACACACACACACACACACACAACACACAACACACACACACACACACACACACACACACACACACACACACACAGGAGAATCCAATTTTAACAAGTTGGTTTCACCTCATAATAAAAACAAGAATTACAGAAGAAACATTATTGATTTCCTTATTCTCCATTGTGTGTCCTCGTCAAGAATAAAAAGATTTATATAATTACTGCTCCATCTTTTGCTGTTTAGAAGGCTGGTTTTGTTTTTGTTTCATTTTTTTTAAGTCAGCAGATAAAGCTGAAATGCGTTCATTGTTAAGATTAAAAGATCATTGCTCCCCTACCTATTAAATGCTTTTTGCATAATGGATTTCTTTAGAAAGGTTGGGAGCAAGGAAAACCCTGCATGCTGATAATTCTTATTTTTATGATTTATAATGATTCCTTCATTTATTTTTTATTTGCTATACACAACCTTTTGTTCTGCAAACACTAGCAATAGCAATAGGACTTAGATTTTTATATAGTGTTTGACTGTCCTCTCTAAGGGGTTTAGAGTCAGCATATTGCCCCCAACAATCTGGGTCCTCATTTTACTGACCTCAAAAGGATGGAAGGCTGAGTCAACTTTGAGCTGGTCAGGATCAAAGGAATCAACCTTCTGGCAATGTGAGCAGAGTTAGCTTGCAATACTGCATTCTAACCACTGTGCTACCACCGCTCTTACACGCTCCTATATTGTTATTGCCCCAGAGTCAACCAAATGTTTAAATTGGATTTGGTGCTTTTGTCCCCCTATAAAGTGTTTTCCAAGGAGCTGGGATAGGCAGATGTGTAAGTTTATGGTGTTACAAATATCAACACAGATGTAAACTGCACCAAGTAAAGCTGCCTTTTGCAATTGACTGAAGGTGATTTTGTCAATGCCAGTGGTGTTCAAGTGGTGTTTCAGGGTTTTTTTTCCTGAATATATTCAATAAGGCTTTTTCTATGAAGGGCAGAGTGTGAAAAAAATCTCAGGATTGTTGTTCTTTATTCTCTTTGGGGTGGGGGCAGAGAGACTCTCTGACAGACTTTCGAGATTCTGTTATTAAAGTAGAATTACAATAGTCATTGTGAAATCTTGGTCCCCCTCTAAAGACTGATACTGTTGAACTTGCAGTATCTTGTGAATGAACTATGCACAGAACCTGAACTGGTACCACCCATTCAATGTTTTCACTAAATTTTCATGGACAGGAAAATAAATCTGTTGTGGGAGGAAGTAGTTGTAGGGAAAACAGATAGCTGAACTGAGACCAGGCAGTATCTTTCTCCTTGGGGTCATTATGGATGTGCTTTTCTCCTGACCTTGAGATGCTGATAGCATCATGCTTCAGCTGTCAGAGTAGTAATGTTGCTGCTCTCATGGAACATAAAGCAGGTTACCTTCAGGATAGCAACTGGTTATATTTTTTCCTAGGAAAAATAAGGAATGTTGGTTGAAAAAGTGAGCAGTGCTGAACAGAACATCCTCTGAGGCAGGAGCTGATGAAAGTGCACTTAAAATCAGATCTAAAAACTAAAAAAAGGTTGACAGCAAAGAAAATATCCTGGAAATAGAACAATAAAATGGGGCATTTTATTGTTCTATTGGAGGGGGGGGGACAACCCAAAATGCGATTCCCGACATGGATATTCCAACCTTTGGAAAAGAGGGTCAGGCACAGGATAGCTTAATGTCCCAAATTGCTACATGGTTGGCTTTTTTAATATACTTTTATTCTAGTAAGCAATGATTTTCCTCAAAGGTATCTTCCCATCCTATCCCAAATTGAGGTGGGGGTGGGGAGAGAGAGGTGGGAATGGAAATGAAAAGCAGGTTCTGTGTTTATATTATTGCCATAAAACATGGTCCCCACCCTGAGAAGCAAAATAGCAATAGCAATAGCACTTAGACTTATATATCACTTCACAGTACTTTACAGCCCTCTCTAAGCGGTTTACAGAGTCAGCATATTGCTCCCAACAATCTGGGTCCTCATTTTACCAACCTCGGAAGGATGGAAGGATGAGTCAACCTTGAGCCTGGTGAGATTCGAACTGCTAAACTGCTGGTAATCGGCAATCAGCAGAAATAGCCTGCAGTACTGCATTCTAACCACTGTGCCACCACAGCTCTAAAATATGAAAGATTTAGAGCAGTGTTTCCCAACCTTGGCAACTTGAAGATGTCTGGACTTCAACTCCCAGAATTCCCCAGCCAGCATTCCCTGGCTGGGGAATTCTGGAAGTTGAAGTCCAGACATCTTCAAGTTGCCAAGGTTGGGAAACACTGATTTAGAGACTTTTCCACCCAGCTGAAATTAAGATGCTGTCTCCAAATTGGATTAAATGTTTGCATCCATGTTTTACCACCAAACCTGGGATTGTGCATAGTCCACTGCAACTGTTCCCCTTCACTAAGAGCTCAAATTATGATAAGGAAAATTGAAAGAGGTGGCAGCTGTAGGTTGCCCAGCATGCCCAATCAAAGTATGTCACCAGAAAAGTAGTGTTTTGTCAGCTGTTGCATCTGCCTCTCCCATTGCGCTGCATCTGCCTCTCCCATTTTGAGGACCCAATGGTTATTTGGGCAGAGACTGCCAGAGAGACTGGACAATTTGTGGCCGTTTTTCTTGTCTCATAAATGTAAGGAGCTTATCTCCCCGTGGAATACTGCATTTGGTCTTCCAGGTGTTCAATATTCCCCGGACATATGGACAGGGAAAGGACATAGCTACACAAGAGAGATGTCCACTCAGAAATAATGGGAACAACATCTAGACATCCAGACAGGAATAGGTTGGTTGAGAACATGAAAAGGTTCTTTTAAAAAACCACACCGAATTTGTCCAGAATCACTGGTCAACAAATGCAGTGCTTTTAGTACTAGATTGTCATGGTCCATGCAAAGGGCATCTGCTAAGAGTCCTGCTGCTGCACTCCTGCCAAACAATAATTAAAAATCTGAATTCTGCCAAGTATCCTCAATGATTCCTCAGGATGAGTAATACCATTATGAAAAATAATATAAATCCAAAGGATCATTTAAAGTACACATTAGAGTAATGTGGAAGTATTAAGGAAAGAGGAAATATTGCTAGCCTTTGTAAACCTGTATTGCTATGATCACAGTCATAGCAATACAGTCTGTTGGAAAAGGAAATCCTACCAGTGATTAACCTAGGTTCATACAGTCAGGCTAAGTTATAATATAATTGGTATGGTTTTAGCTTATATGATATATTAAGCAAACACTATCATTTATAGACAATAATCTGTGGCCCCGTATATTACATCAACATAATTATTGTTTCTTCAATAACCCATGGTTAAGCAAAGAATGGCATGGATTGAATGGCACAGAAATACTGTCTAATTGTTATAGTTACCATATAAAAGAAAAAGGGGATAAATCATCTCCCTTTTCTTCATGATATAATAGCTCTGCTGAACAAGGCTGAAGGCCAATCTAGTGCAGGTCACTTTCCCATAGCGGACATTGGACTATCAGGTGGAGATAGTCTGAAATAATACCTTAAAACTAATTCTTGGGATGACTATGTCTTAATACAACCAAATCCATTTCAGATGGGGGGAAAAGGGGGCAAATTGAGTTCTATACTGTTAACAAAGTTAAAACTAGCCCCCACATTGCTCCTGGATCACTTCGCCAACATTCAGCATTCTGGGCTGCACTATTTTCTGCCACTTTTTTTCAATTAATAGTCCCCTCTTAGCCTTCTTCAAAGCTTTCTCCTCCACCATTAAGTAAAGTCAGTCTACACGGCTTTGGATCTGCCATCACTGAGATCATAGGAATGCAAACAGGCCCTCTACACCCTTCAGAGCCCCCAAATTTTTAAAAATGAAATAGAACAAGCCCGAGACCAAAAGGTTGCTGACCAATGGTTTAAAATAAAGGCATTAACCTAAGCCAGCCTTTCCATTATTCCTTTCAAATGATTGCCCAGTGCATCAAACCAAGAAAGAAGTCTTGGTCTGGCATTGCGGTGGATCCAGGCTGGCTGACACTGATCTGGGAAGGGGCTGGGATAATATTAGTCTTTCCTCCCCCAGTTATTTGCTGTTAAAAGACACTCCTGTCACTCAATCCTCCCCCATTTCTTTTTGTACTTCATAGAGGAATAATAATGCAACTTGAAAACACAAAGAAGCTATTAAACATTTTAAGTATCTTGTGATTTCCAAACGGGAAGAATTTTTTTTTATGAGATCACAACCTGGAATAAAAGATGCGAGTGGTAGTGGGAGGCTCTAAATTACAGAGCTATAATTCTTTTGAATTTTAGAATTTTAGAATCCTATATTAACTAGTGAGCATTAACACTGCTATAATAACCTATAATTAAAAATAATAATAACGGCAGTTGGGACCTTCCATTATGGTCTCTATTTAAGTCGACAGATATCATTTCACATAATAGTTCTATATTTGCCAGATAGACATGCATCCTAACCCGTAGGCTGCCTTTTCTAACATGTCATGCATCCCACTGCTTTATATATAATACTAATGGTTTTTAGGCTTTTAATCTTCCTTCAACTCGTTCTTGGAGATGGGGAGAGATGGGGAGACAAATGCTTCTGGTTCTTTTGACTTGTCTGAGAAATAAGCTTTTAACATGCATTTTTAAAGCCCCGATTTTAGGAAGTGATCCTTCTTCAATTGCACAAATTTAGAGTACAGAAACTGGCTCCATTTGGAGAGAATTTTGACATAAAGTGTCTTCCTTGGGGGAGGTCAGGAGTCATTGATATTAAACTAGACAAGCTGGTAGTGGAGTGTTAATGGGAATGGAAAGCAGATGTTTGGTAATTAGGGGAGATGTGAATGACAAGACTTGAGAGGTATGGTACATGAGATAGCTGGCACAAAGCAGCTGTTGTTACCGATTTCGCTGTCAGAAATGTACACAAGTCAGACCATCCCCTGTGAGTTTGCCATAGCTGTGACAATTAGAAAAAAAACTGTATTTGATTAAAATAAGTAATATATCATACAAAGTATTTTTTAGAACATGGAGAAATGCTGTATTTTAGATTAATAGGAAAATAACAAAAGAACTAAATCTGAGGTACCGATATGGTCTTCAAAAATAGAGAAACTCCAAGAAGTGTCAACTTTATTCACTGAGTTCAAAGCAGTCTTGATTTAGGCTACACAAACTGGTTTGTTTTCATTAGGGGCACCAAAAATAATGTTTTTCAAGGGGTCAATATATTTTTCTAGTATTTGACAATCAATGCTCTTTTTTTTGCTATCGCTACTTCCTTGTCGCTACTGCTTCCATATTGCATATTTTGTGGCTTTCTTAACAGAATTAACAGAATAATAGAATTGGAAGAGACCTTGGAGGTCTTCTAGTCCAACCCTCTGCTCAAGCAGGAGATCCTATTCTATTTCAGAAAAATGGCTGTCTAGTCTCCTTTTAAAAGCCTCCAGTGATTGAGCACCCATAATTTCTAAAGGCAAGCCATTCCACTGATTTATTGTTCTCACTGCCAGAAAGTTTCTCCTTAGTTCTAGGTTGCTTCTCTCCTTGGTTAGTTTCCAATCATTGCTTCTTGTCTTGCCTTCTGGTGCTTCGGAAAATAGAATGATCCCCTCTTCTTTGTGATAGCTCCTCAAATATTGGAACACTTCTATCATGTCTCCCCTAGTCCTTATTTTCACTAGACTAGACATATCTAATTCCTGCAACTGTTCTTCAAATGTTTTAGCCTCCAGCCTCCTAATCATCTTTGTTGCTCTTCTCTGCACTCTTTCCAGAGTCTTAACATCTTTTTAATATTGTGGTGACCAAAACTGGATACATTATTCCAAGTGTGGCCTTACAAAAGCCTTATAAAGTGGTACTAACATTTCAAGTGATCTTGATTCTATCCCTCTATTAATGCAGTCTAGGATTGCACTGGCTTTTTTGTTGGCTACAGTACACTTGCTGGCTCATATTTAAGTGGTTGTCTACTAGGACTCCAAGATCCCTCTCACAGTTGCTGCTATTGAGCCCGGGTCCACTTATTCTATACCTTTCTGAATATGAGATTTATTTATTTTTATTGTAACAGGTCTTGAAATAATTATTCTGTGATAAAAACTTTTATCATTGTAAGCAGTATAGCAATTAAATCAAGAAAGTATGCTTCAGTTCTGGCTGGCTTGCCTTGGACAGCACTTCCTTTATATCATCGTTGAAATAATATGTTGGCATACTCTGCCTATTAACTACTTTAATACCTCTCATTTTATAGGGCAAGGTTGAACTGTAGTCAAAACCAGTAGTTACTTAATTTAGATAACACTTTCAACCAATCCAAAACAAGTTACAGTGTCAGCATGTGTAAGCTGCTTAGCTGTGAGTGTAAACTGTGAGTGAATGGAGCAGGCATATATATATATATTCTTAATAAATAAAGTAAATATTACACATGCATGAATACATCATCATGCAAGTGATGCAATTATGTGATGACATCAGAATGTTTTATGGAAGAATTTACATTACATTTTTTGGCATCATATGTCCCTTTAATGGACCCTGATATTCTGGATGAGACTGGTTTTTTGGGGGGAAGGGGAACCTTTTAAATCTAATTTCAAGCCTAATTTGGGAATGAAATTTTCTTGATTAAACTGGTTGCAGCTTTATGCCAAGAACAGAGAATAGCTTAAATCTTTCTACATATTTCAATACTACCAACCACAAATCCTTTTCAATTGGGTCACCAACACCTATAAATGAGGAGAGAAGATGAGTAAGCTCTTCCCCAATCCATCATTGTGGTTTTCTACATTTGAAGATGACTTGTGCAGAAGTGTGCAGAAATGACTTTCCAGGGTTCCAAATTACTTGAAAGGCTTTCACAAAAAGAAGAGTCTTCAGGACAGCCATCTTTTTTCCATGCATATCAGAGAAAAACATATTATATCACCTTTCCCAAAGCTATTATGAGGAGAGTTTGATGATATATGATAGATATGTTTATTGGAACACTTCACCTTCCTTTAATATAGAAAAGGGAAGGAAGGAAGGAAAGAAGGAAGGAAGAAAGGAAGGGAGGGAGGGAGGGAGGGAGGGGAGGAAGGAAAAATAAACTAAAAGGCTACCTCGCCAACAAATAAACACCAACCTTTTTTTTAACCTTTGCTGTATCTGTGAACTCTAGAAGCTCTCTTCTGATCTTTGGCTCGGAATTAAAATGGAGGGGAACTTGTATCCAAATGTATATATAGATGACTTAAATTGTTCTAGAAAGCATCAACATTCTGTCACTAAAACACACAACAATCTCTGGGGCAGCAAGTTTTAACTATTCTTACTTCCATTCAATTTTTCACATACGTAATGTTCTACTCAGGAATTGCTGTGTGATGTCTTGATTGTGACATACTTTACAGTGCCTTGTGTATGATCAGGATGCAATAAAGTGAACATCTATTTTAATTCTAAATAACCATTGTTGTGTTGAGATTCCCTTTGAAGTTTTCCCCCTGAGATAGAATGAAAACAAATGTTCTTTTTTTCTTAACAGATAAAGCCCCCCAAAATGTTAAAAGACAAGAAAAGATATCCTGTGATGTATTCCTTGTATTGCTGTTAACTGGGGACTTGTACTGCCATAGGGGATGTCTGAATTAGAAGTCTATGTATACTTGCAATTATCTTTCATTATACCTGAGTATGTGTCTTAATTAATTTATTCATTATTTATGAATGAATTCTCTCTTCCTTCTTATCCCTATCCATTTGAACATTAATAATTTTAAGTGTTCATAATTGTGGTTAAAGATTCTTGGCTGTGGTTATGCACCAATTGTGACTCATGTGTATGTACTATTAAACCAGTAAGATTTACTAATGCATAACTTCTACAAGGATCATGACCTGTGTGGTTCCACCAGTTAAGAACAATTCTTGCTTTTTCTGGAGTAGAAATGTCAACTTTTCCTGTCTTGCTTATTATTTTGTGCTGGGTTCAGGGAGGCAACTTTTGAGAGAGAGAGAGAGAGAGAGAGAGAGAGAGAGAGAGAGAGAGAGAGAGAGAGAGAGAGAGAGAGAGAGAGAGAGAGAGAGAGAGAGAGAGACTCACTTTACTAGGAATTAAAAAAGAATGTCCAATGGACTTGCTGGGAAAGAATTTGAGTATTCTGACTCTGAATGCTATTGACTAGGAAGTTCAGCCAGTATTTGTCCTTCCCCAGACAAAAGCCACGATAGGCACAGTGGGAGTGACGGAGTGAGAATAAATCTCACAGAGGCGATGTTTGATCTTTCTCCCGGAATTCAGACATTAGAAATAAAGCCGGAGTTTAAAAGTCTAATTAAAATATTTATTTTGGTACAAAAACAATAAAATCTCATTTGTTTACATCTCTGCTATAAAATGCGACTTCCTCAGTCGGAAGCCAGAAGAAGAAGAAGGATAGAATGGAGTTTCAGGAATGCACACATGCATACAAGAACATATCAATCACGTGCTCAGGAATGAACCATTATATTAGATAGGGATGCAGCTCCCTGCATATACATACAACAGACAATAATCACACCATGACAGGGAGTTGCACTTATTATTCACATTTTATAAGACATCTGAGGAACCTTTTTCATCCTTTACAAACATTTTGAGAGCCCAGGGTACTGACAGTGGCAGGAGGATTGTTCTTTGAAAAGTAATCACTTCTGCCACAGCACTTCCTGGGCTACTCACGTGACCACACAATTAACACTTTTTCTCCAGTCCATCCATTCCTTGCAGCCCCATTACACAACTTCTAATACTGTCCCAGAATATTTCCACCTTTCAGAGCAACTTTAAAAAAATGTGAGGAAGGGATCAAATTAAAACAAAGTGCCTTCAAATCGATCTTGACTCTTGACAACTCCCTGAACAAGTCTCTGGAGTTTTCTTGGCAGCATTTCCAGAAGCAATTTGCCATTGCCTTCATTCTAGGGCTGATTGAGAACGACTGGCCCAAAGGCAGCCAGCTGGTTTCACGCCCAAGGAAGGCCTCGAACTCGGTTTTCTGTTTTCTAGCCTGTTGCCTTAAGTGTTATCATTTATACTAGTTTGGTATAAACTGGCTTTCCAGTAAAAAGTACCTTCTTTTTCTACCGTAGAAGGCATCCTGTGGGGGAGTTCATTTAGGAACATTACAGCCCATCCGATTTTTAAAAACCATTATATAAATGGAAAAGATGATTAATGTTCAAATGAAATTAAGCATAAGGTTTCATTCAGAAACTGTGAATAAATTAATAAAGACACAAAGGCAATTACAAGTGCACCTAAAGAAATTATTCAGTGTCCCCTTTTAGCATTACCTCAGTTTCCCTTGGGTGCTGCTGATCTAAAATGTAAAAAAAATCCAACTATATACGGTATATATGAGTGATTACATGGACCTTTGCCATGAAATATTTATCCTTTTTTTCTTAATAGGATTATGATTCCATAGTTAATATCTGTGTGCATGCCAGTCCATCCTCTCAAATGGACACTTTTGACTAATATGTAAGGGCCAGAGGAAAACCAGAGTTTTCTCTTGTGGCAAGTCTGTCCAAAGAAAGTAGAGCACATGGCCACCCTAGTAGAACCATCAACTTTCATTGACGGCGATTTCTAAAGAAAGAGTGGCTATCCTCCCTGAGTAGATCTCGGCTGAAACAGAGAAGTAGGAATAGCAATAGCAATAGCACTTAGACTTATATACCGCTTCATAGTGCTTTACAGCCCTCTCTAAGCGGTTTACAGAGTTCAGCATATTGCCCCCAACAATCTGGGTCCTCATTTTACCCACCTCGGAAGGATGGAAGGCTGAGTCAACCTTGAGCCTGGTGAGATTTGAACAGCTGAACTGCTGAACTAGCAGTCACTGAAGTAGTTGCAGTGCTGCTTTTAACCACTGCGCCACCTCGGCTCCTATCATTTATAACAACAACAACAACAGCACTGCCTCACAATCTATTTGATAGTCCTTAACATATACTGTAAGAGTTGGTCATGCTTCTTAAGCATCTCTTCTCCAAGCTTAATATGCCCATATCTTTTAAGTTTGTTCACAATCCTCCTGCCAAAAAAATTATGCTCAGAAACCCATTGGCTTCAGCATCCTTCACTATATATCTCTAGTTGTTTTCTAGATCTTACATGCTCAAAATGATGTCACCAGGTTCTAATGCATCTGGGAACACTTCTGGTACTGCCTGCTCCATGTCTCATCTGGTTACGTTCTATTTTAGATTATTTTAATAAAAATAAATACTTAAATTGGAAGCGACCATGTTATTGAGTAAAATGCCAATCTCAGAAATAATAGTTACAGTATTTATATGTTTTTGTTTGTTTGTTTCTGGTTTTAATCTTTTGGGTGCCATTCAAAATTGTCTGTTGTGAGATGGGCGGCTATATAAATGGAATCAATCATTAATACATCAATCAATCTAAAACAATTTCTGGCTACTGGCCTCATGTAAATTCCCAAAGTTTTATTACAAAATAAAACGGAAGGAGATTGTACAACCCAGGGTTTTCTTACTTTCACCTTTCAATGTTTGGGTGTTTTGTATGTGTCAACCATGCAATCATTTTAGGAGAAAATCTATACATGGTCCTAATATTTCAAATGTATCATCACCATGTATGTATATGTATATGTATATGTATATGTATATGTATATGTATATGTATATGTATGTGTGTGTGTGTGTGTGTGTGTGTGTGTGTGTGTGTGTGTGTGTGTGTATACATTCGACGGAAAAGACATATATATACGTGTGTGTGTGTGTGTGTGTGTGTGTGTGTGTGTGTATTTATATAAATATTATATTCTCCTCCCTTATCAGCTGAGCCAGGGGAAAGATTAAATGTTTTTCTGCTGAGTCACCTGGTATACCCAAATATGGGAGAGAGCATACTGCTTCCTTTTGCCTTTCAGCCCCACTCCAGGGGCCATCCACGCTACAAACCATATTTTCAAACTTTCAAAGAACTGATAAAGAAATAAAGGGAGACTGGTATAGATCTATTTCAAGCTATTTAGCTCTCATCAGCTAGCCATACCCTTCTAGGATTCGAACCAGGGCTGCTTGCCTTGTTAGGCAGTGCTGTTACCCTCTAAACCACAAGTTCTCCTCCCTTATCAGCTGAGCCAGGGGAAAGATTAAGTGTTTTTCTGCTGAGACACCTGGTATACCCAAATATGGAGTGGGGTTGAAAAGCAAAAGGAAGCAGTATGCTCCCTCCCATATTTGGTAACTCGGCAGAAAAACATTTAATCTTTCCCCTGGCTCAGCTGATAAGGGAGGAGAATTTGTGGCTTAGAGGGTGAAGCAGTAATAGTGCCAGTATAACAGAGTCAGAAGGGACCTTGGAGGTCTTCTAGTCCAACTCCGTTTAATCAGAAAACTTTATACCACTACAGTGGCACAGTGGTTAGAGTGCAATATTGCGGGCAACTTCTGCTGATCACCGACTGCCAGCAGTTTGGCAGATCGAATCTCACCAGGCTCAAGGTTGGCTCAGCCTTCCATCCTTCCAAGGTCGGTAAAATGAGGACCCAAATTGTTGGGGGCAATATGCTGACTCTGTAAACCGCTTAGAGAGGGCACTGTGAAGCAATATATAAGTCTAAGTGCTATTGCTATTCCAGGTTGTCCAATCTTTTCTTAAAAACTTCCAGCGAGGGAGCACCCACAACTTCTGGAAGCCAGCTATTCTACTGATTAATTCTTCTCACTGTCAGGAAATTTCTCCTTAGTTCTAGATTGGATCTCTCTCTTTCATTAGTTTCCAACTGTTACTTCTTGTCCTACCCTCAGATGCCTTGGAGATTAGGCAACACCCATCTCTGTGGCAGCCCCTCAAATAATGGAAGACTGCTATCAAGCCACCCCTAGTCCTTCTCTTCAGTAGACAAGAGATACTGAGTTCTTGAAAGTGTTCATCATATCAGCCACAGAGGTTAGGAAAACTTACAGGATCAACATTTATTCCCATTCTGTACCAGTACTAAAATCCTTACCATTCACTATAATACCTGAACTAAGAAATAAATAGCAATAGCAATAGCACTTAGACTTATATACTGCTTCATAGTGCTTTACAGCCCTCTCTAAGCGGTTTACAGAGTTCAGCATATTGCCCCCAACAATCTGGGTCCTCATTTTACCCACCTCGGAAGGATGGAAGGCTGAGTCAACCTTGAGCCTGGTGAGATTTGAACAGCTGAACTGCTGAACTAGCAATCAGCTGAAATCGCAGTGCTGCTTTTAACCACTGCACCACCTCGGCTCCTAGCATCAGGCAAGCCCTTATCAAACTAAAATCAAGGGATGCCATTATTTACATTCTATATTCTCTTTGATGCTGCTAATTATTAACAGCATATTAGTGGTCATGCATATACTGTATATTATCTACATATCTGTCTGTCACAGGAGGCTCCTGAGGGTTCTCAGAATTTGACAGAAAATTCAGTGCAATAATCCAGATTTTTTAAATATAGTTCTATTATGAAACATATTAAAACAAACAGCAAGCGCAATTTTATTTTCTAAGCCTTACTTGGCAAGTATAATTAATTGCAGGGCATTCTATCATGATTCTTCCTCCCTCCCAAGCATTAATTACCCAGAGAAGCCTTTTGCATTTTAAAATGTAAAATGTAATTTTAAAAAAGCAAGAACTTTTTCTTCTGTACTTTCACCTCCAACCTATAGTAACTGTAAGCATATATTTCAAGATTATGATGTTATCTCAGTTTATGTAGGGACCATTCTGTTTCAAATACTATCTATTTCCTAATTTAAAGTTCAGGAAGGATTTTCTAAGATTGATATCCATTTTCTTTCTGAGAATCAGGGTGGCAATTGGCTTTTCTTTGTCTAGTAAAACCATTGAACCTTTGTGTGCTTTGATCCCTGGGGGATCATCTGCATAGGAACAGGTCACATTTCATGAGGGATCCTCCTTGCTGGGACTTCAGTACTCTTCTTCAGAACATGTCCATCTACTGTCTTCAGCAAACTTCTCTAGATTTACCCTTAAGTTAACTAATGTTCATCAATGCAGATATTACTCAACCCCCCTCAAAATTGATAGACCAGACTGATTTTTATTATAATCAAAGAACTTCAGCGGCTTGGTCTTAGAATTGGTCTTAGTTGCCAATCATTACTTCTATTCTGGTTCTCTTCCCTCTTGCTTTGCAAAAGTCCTTCTTGATGGTTTCTTAAAACCGCATCTCTAAAGCCAGCCCATCTGGGGTCCCTCCTTTCTCTCCTATGAGAACTAAACAATCTCTATTCTGATTATTAGTAAAGTTAGCACAAAACATCTTAGGGAGATATTTACGTGAGATTTGAACAGCTTGACACAATGGTCAGATATGGGAGATTTCATTCTATACCCTACAATGAGCGTCTCTGCATTTGCAGAGAGGCAGAGGTAGAAGACCTGGCTCACATCCTATTTGATTGTTGCTTGTATAAGGGGGTGAGAGACAGGTACTTTGGTCTATATACCAAACAAACAACCCATTGGGATCCCCATATCAAAACGCTTTATGTGCAGCCAGAACCTGAAAATAACATTTAACACAGCACAGTACTTAAACAAAATGGTTCGGCTGAGATCTGCATACGTGGGACTGATTGGGGTAGATTTCAGGGGTGACACCGAAATATAATGTTATCATATTTTATCTATATCTTAAATTATTGTATTTTATTCTGATTTCATTTTAGACAGTTTTTTATTCCATCTTCCTTTTAAATCGTATTTTATTCCAATTTCATTTTAAATTGTATTTTATCAAATTCCATTTTAAATTGCTTTTATCAAATTTTAGTAATAATTTGTTTCTGGAACTTTTCACTTTGATATGGCCCAAGGGCTAATCAATAAAGACTCAATAAAGAAGTAAAGCTAGCCCAATTAGCACAAATCTCAAAGTGTAGATGACCATAGTGACTGCAGGCACATCATAGTTTTTAGAGACAAAATGTTATGAGAAACATACACTAAATCATAGAACTGATAGTGGAGGAGCTTAGCTCATCTTGGAAATTATTATAACTGGTTCTAATTGTACTGGAGTGACAGAGTGTGGATACTAACAATAAAAGTCTCCACAACCTAATTTAGAAATGTTGAGAAAATAGAGTTGTCTAAAACATCAACAACGACAATTTCAGTAGCACACTCAGATAACATTTTAAGATTTCCTCATGAGGAAAGTTTGGGAAAAGGAAGAAGCTCTCTAAGGAACTGGTAAAATAGAACCAGTTCAGTCTCTAGTAAGCAGAGAGGATTGGATAATTCATTAAATTACTGCGTTGAATTTATGCCAGGAATGTTTTAATACTGATTTTTCCCTATACCCTAATATTATATTGGTTTGGCTTCCAGTAAATCTGAGATAGTTCTTGCATAGGAGAATCCAGCAAGTTCCAAAAGCAAGCATTAAAATAAGTTTTTTAAAAATGAGCTATAAAAAATGAAAACATAAAGAACAGATCCTGAGTTACCTGCAATTGCCTTATGCATACAGCACACTTGCTTGAATACTATTGGAATTAAACTTAGGTCTTTTAAAATGCATGCAAATTCTTGCAGAATATATATGAAAAAGTCACCATAACAGCAGAAACAGTTTTTCACTCCCTTGATAAATGGAGCTCCAAGACCACACTTTATTGAGTCTCTGATTTTTAATAATTTGAATCCAGCAAGATTTAATTCTGCATAATTCTGGCTGAAATCAGCTTTTGATTGAGTTGTAATGGCTCTGTTATTGTAAATATCTCTGCATGCTAATACGGTGCTGGAATTCAATAATATTTAGATGAAATTTTTTGCCTACAGCAAGGCAGGGGTTGGATTTAAAATGCTTGAAAGTTTATCTCAGAGACACATTCATTTTTTTAAAAAAAAAGCATAATGTAATAAATGGCTATCCTGAGTATGAATAAAAATTGAAACAGTAGAGCAGAAAGAAATCTGTATAGTGTATGTATATATGAACAGTGGTACTGACAAACCACACCCTATTCCAGTGCAAATCTGCTGGCTTAGATAGATAATCAATTATAACATCAATCAGATTTTGAGGGATGCAGGCAGAAGAAGGGATAACAGTTAAGTCTCAAAAACAATTTCCCTTTCCAAATATCTGATTGCTTTTACTAAAAATTCTCTGTCCTGGGCTAGACTTATAGGATCTTGATTGATGGATTAGGTCATGCATTGGGCACACTTATTTATTCAGCTCAGTAAATACCTATGTGGAAAGCCTTTTCAAGGTCACCACAAATATAGTTAATAGTTGGGTGGACAAAACGCAGAATTATTTGTATAAGGTTCATTCTAAATTAGGTCTTTGCTCAAGTAGCACTTTTGTTTGTGTTTATTTTTTTTAAAGCTTTAGATCTAAATATGTCTATCTAAAACTGTTTATTCAATATCCTTGTTTTGGATTTGGAACTGCCTTGGGAGGTGTCTTATGCAGAGAAATGGCTGGGAAAATACAACTTTGTTTATTCTCGTAATACTCTCAATACTGTTGGATCCCAATGGTTATCCTTCAGAATAGAATAGAATAGAATAGAATAGAATAGAATAGAATAGAATAGAATAGAATAGAATAGAATAGAATAGAATAGAATAGAATAGAATAGAATTCTTTATTGGCCAAGTGTGATTGGACACACAAGGAATTTGTCTTTGGTGCATATGCTCTCAGTGTACGTAAAAGAAAAGATACATTTGTCAAGAATCATAAGTGGGAGGAGATGGGTGATAGGAACGATGAGAAGACTAATAGTAATGCAGCCTTAGTGATGGCATATTTCAGATTGGAATCACAACGTTTATTTTATGCAGCATTAATAATGGTTATTTTATATAGCATTTTACACATATTATGCATTATACCATATAACAGATCAATATTTTTATCCCCATATTGTAGAGGAAGTGGTATCAGAGTCATATATGAGTTTCCTTGTCCACAGCACTATGAACATGGGGAATATACAGTAGCTCAATAATCTGAACGACCCCTGTCTCTTTTTGTTCTTCATGACTATCAGTATTTTGTAATGGAGAACATCTTGGCTTTGGGCTGGAAGTAGGTCAGGATGGATTGGTTATGACTTGCCTCAATATGGTGCATAGAGGTTAGCATTCTACAGAGGTGGGTTTCAGCAAGTACTGACCAGTTCTGGAGAACCGGTAGCGGAAATTTTGAGTAGTTCAGAGAACGGTAAATACTACCACTGATTGGCCCCGCCCCCATCTATTCTCTGCCTCCCGAGTCCCAGCTGATTTGGGAGGAAATGGGGATTTTGCAGTAACCTTCCCCTGGAGTGGGGAGGGAATGGAGATTTTGCAGTATCCTTCCCCTGGAGTGGGGTGGGAATGGAGATTTTACAGTATCCTTCCCCTGCCACGCCCACCAAGCCACGCCCACCAAGCCACACTATGACCACCAAGCCACGCCCACAGAACCGGTAGTAAAAAAAATTGAATCCCACCACTGGCATTCTACCTCCCAGAGCCTAATTGTCTTGCATCCACATCAATTGGCCAATATACTTAGATATCAGAGGTTTTTGTTCAGGCATATATTGAAAACACCTTTATTAATTTAAGGGAAGCAAACAACATAGATACTTTAGTGAATAAAAATTAATACTATTTTGTTTCATGACTTTGCTTGAAAACTCCAGTTTTAATGCTCACCTCAATACAGAAACCAAACCAGAAGCTTCATGTAAAATGGGACAGATACCATATAAAGTTCTTCTTTTTAATATAGACATCATCAATATTTTTATTTGAATAAAAGAACAAATAATTATAAACAAATGATCCAATAATTCCCACAAATAATTCTCACAAAGATAATAAATCTCTATGGTTTATGCAAACAAAACTAAAAAAGAGAGGATTTTTCAGACATTTTAACGCTTAAAAATGAAATTGCATCAGTGAAAAATTCTTTGTCTGAAAATAAGGACAAGTTCTGTTGTGTGGGATGAGAAGGGGGAGAAAATCATCTTTCCTCTTTCATTTTCTGTAGGTGTTCATCAACGCTTGCCAATTGCACCTAGCCATATCACACTACAAGTATATTAAAAGGTCTCTCCTCTCAAATGAAATGTCTTACAATTTAAATCTCTAGGAATGTCAGCATTGCCATGGGACTTCTCCAAGCTTCCAAAGCAAACAAAATTGACACAGTCGATTTGGAGTATAAATGTCGGTAGCTTTATTAAATATGCATTAAAGTGCAACAGTCATAAATTACATGCACTCAGTTCACTCCGAACATAATGCATATAACTAAATAACTTTCTGGCTGCACAATCTGAGTGATAAGTCCAACTGAGAATGGGGAAGTCAGTTCTCTGGGAAACAGCTGGTCCAAAAAAAATGTTATTGCTGTTTTAGAAAACTACAAAGTTGACTTGACTATTAAAGGGACAGTCTACTTTTATGTGAGCAAACAATGAGAACATTTCTTCATGGATTTGGTTCCTCATACAGTTCAGATTTATAAACAAGATGTATTCAGGTGTGACAGTAAAAAAAAATCCCTATCTTGATGTATTAAATTATAGGTGCCTGAGTTGTCTGTAACTAGTCAGAAGTCACGATATAGATAGCACAACAAAATTGATTAGAAGAATATTTGGAAGAGACAAAAGCAATAATTTGGCTGTGGAATAATTAGGCTGTGCATAATTTGGCTGTGGAATTTATTGCCAAAAGATGCGGTAATGGATACCCTGATGGCTTTAAAAGAGAAACCAATGAAGTCATGTAGACCGGGTTTGTCAAGGGGCCATTGCTTTCAAAAGAGCTGAAGTGGTGCAGTGGTTAAATGCTGCTACTGCAGGCTGACTGCTAGTTCAGCAGTTCAGCTGTTCAAATCTCACTAGGCTCAAGATTGACTCAGCCTTCCATCCTTCTAAGGTCGGTAAAATGAGGACCCAGATTGTTGGGGACAATATGCTGAACTCTGTAAACCACTTAGAGAGGACTGTAAAGCACTATGAAGCGGTATATAAGTAAAGTGCTATTAATACCAATTGCAGAAGAATCATGGCAGGAGAGAGGCTTGTCTTCATCTGCTTGAAAATATCCCAGGGGCACCTGATAAGTTACTGTTAGAAACAAAATGTAACCTACAATGAGCCTTGGCCTAATTCAGCAGAACTATTCATATGTTTTTAGGGAATCATCTAACTTTCTTGAGAAAGTTTGAATAGAAGTCCAAATCTAATGGCATTTGTTTTTCAGCATCTCAAGACTGAGCAGTGAGGGTACAGTTAGTTAAAATGCACTCTTTGTTTATTACCCTGCCTGCTCTTTGTCTAAGAATGTGCTAACCCGAGATCATTTATTTCTTGCTTTCTTCACAGGCACAAAGGCCCAGAGTGCATCCTTCTGGACTGTCTTCCTGGAAGAATATAATTAGCTAGGTGCTAGGTTTTGCCTATCTCTGCAATGTGTTTGTTCAAAATAAAACATCTTTTTCTTATAATTATGAAACCCACTTTATCAATTTTTGTTTGGGTTAGAGTCCTGCTCTCAGGAACTCTCACACACAGAATGTTTCGACTTTCAAAGAAATGAAAAAGAAAACAATCTGAATCACCTCTTTTTGGTGTTCCCAGAGTTCTCTCCGACTCTAAGGACCAGAAATTAGAATCCTGGTTTCCGGGAGTGTTAGAGAAGAAACATACAACTCTTTAAAAAAAAAAACTTTTAAGAAAGGTTATTGTGTATCAATCATATCAATCATTCAATATCTTTATTTCAGTGATTGATCTGCATTATATAATTATAAGAAATTACAAATATTAATTTATATTAGTAGTAGTACAATAAATGCTTATACAATTTTTATAGCCTGATTTAGTAATCTTCACTTTAGGTGGTTTATATTAAGTAAGAAAAAAGAAGAAAACAATAATGAAAAAGAAAGAACTGTACAAACAATTGTTTTCTTCATGTACATGTATATGTGTATCATGCACTGTACATGTATATGTGTGTGTAATAATAAAAAAAAACAAGAAAAAAGAAATGAATAGAAAAGAACAAAAAAGAAATGAGTACATAAAATGGTGTCCTATGTTATTTCAAGTTAAAAAAAGTTATATGATATACCCTACTCAATAAAGGGACATAACATAAAGCTTACAGGTTGCAGTGAGCTTTGGGGAATGATTCGATTGTGACAAATTTTGACTGTTGTCACACATGTTAACAAAGTTCTATTTTATAACAGGATTGCAATAAAAGATAAAGAAATATAAAATTGGCCTGAAAGGCCTTGTAATTAGTGGACAGTTGTTCAATCCTTCTGACATGAGCTATGGGCTATGTACTCTGATCTAATGAACAAACTTCTGCATTTAAAACTCTTTGTCCGGTGACCGTCATAAGTGCAGTATTATAATTGGAGACATAATTATGACAGACTGTTTATGGTTATTCTTTAAAGGTAGTCCTCATTCAGTGACTGCCTCGGATAGTGAGCATTCACAGTTACAATGGTGATGAAAATGTAATTTTGAGACCAATGCTTATACTGTATGTACAGTATAGTACATACATGCATTATCTGGTACATATATAGTACATACATGCATTTGATCTGTTTTTTCCCCTTCCTTCCCTCATGTAGAGTAGAGAGATTGCCTAAAGCAGCTATTTCTTCCTGAGCTGCTTTTCTCCACAGCAAAACTCAAACTTAAAAGATGCTAACCATAAGTTAACAAGATCAGCATCTTAATTAGTTGATTAGAACCTCCACCCAGCTAGCAGCTGCTGCATGTAACTGATAAGACTTTAGTGAGTTTCACCTTAAGGGGAGGGGGGAATTGCCTCCTAAGCAGCTTGCCTGGAGAGCACTAGGCAAACAGCTGGCACTAGTACATTCCTTTCAATTTGTATTTCCCATTGTGTAACTGCTTACTATCTTGTAATCCCTTCCTCTCCAATGAATGTTATTCCAAATATTTATTATCATCTTGTAATTATCCCAGAGCCAGGGTCAGCAATTGAATGGATGGAGTAGTGGGGGTAGGAAGGGCTATAAGAGTTTCTCTTTTACCCAGCTTCCTTGTGAGTGGAGTTCCAGAAACATTGTCTGCCATTTGTGTTCACCTGAGCATTTTGGATTGTATTCTTCTGATGCTGAAGTAAAACCATAAGCACAGTCACAGTCATTTCCCCCTCCCACATTTAACAACTGCTTTACTCAACTACCGAATTGCCAGTTTCAACAGCAGTCGCTAAATGAAGACTACCTGTAAAGGACAGAATAGTTAAATGTAATACTGTGCTTTTGTAATGATGGTTTCTGTTACATGTACTTGGATGTATGCCTCCTTGGAAAAAAAAAGATGACTTGGTAGGTCCCCTCACCTATCTTCAGATATGAAAATCTCTGGCTATTTCACGATCAATATGAATCCTCTGTAAAAATCTAGAAACACACCTTAGTTGTGACTCCCTCACAGAAGAAGAAAAAATAATTTTTCTTGCTCTCTTTTTAACAGGTAGAAAAGATGATCTGGTACAGACAGACTATTATCACTGTAGAAATTGTTTGTAACTTGTTCTGTCATGTTTCCTCATCAGTTGAATTTTTTTTGAATGAAACAATGCACTTTGTTTCAATTTGATATGCACAAACTCTGTACATATGGTTATGTACATTCCCTTTAATATTAAGCTATTTCTCTAATATATGAATGTTGATTTTTGATGTTTTCTTCTAATACGTGAATTTTTATATGCAGTTTTGATCAGAAAACCATGCTGTACAATTCAGAAGTGCATAAATCAAAGGATAATTGCACTTAATGTGACTTATATTCAGATACGAACCAAACACATTTCTTTTTCTTTGTGTCACCCTCACCTTTAGCGCCATCTCAAATATTCTATGTCCTTTGTTTTCTATTTTTATTATCATGATAAACATACATTCTTATATACCACATTGCCCAATATATGCTTGATTCATACTTTTGATACGTAAATATCACAAATAAAAATGAAAAGAAGCTAAGTTTTTAAGTCATACTGTAATTAACTGGAGGAAGAACTTTCTGCAAGGATTAGTCTACAACAGGGGTGTCAAACTCGCAGCGTCACGGCGGCGTCACGTGATGTTTCAGGACTTTCCCCCCCCTTTGCTAAACCGGGCGTGGCCGTGGCCAGTGCGTGATGCATCCGAGCCACGGGCTGCAAGTTTGACAGCTGTCGTGGCCCAGTGCATGGTCTGTTGAATGTAGGCTCAGAGATTATCAGTTATGGGGAGAACAAAAAGGAGGGCTTTGCTCTCATTCCTCTTTTACGTCTTCCAGGGGCATTTCAGTTGAGAATAGAATAGAATAGAATAGAATAGAATAGAATAGAATAGAATAGAATAGAATAGAATAGAATAGAATAGAATAGAATTCTTTATTGACCAAGTGTGATTGGACACACAAGGAATATGTCTTTGGTGCATATGCTCTCAGTTAACATAAAGGAAAAGATACATTTGTCAAGAATCATGAGGTACAACACTTAATGATTGTCATAGGGTACAAATAAGCAATCAGGAAATAATCAATATTAATATAAATCATAAGGATACAAGCAACAAGTTACAATCATACAGTCATAAGTGGGAGGAGATGGGTGATAGGAACGATGAGAAGACTAATAGTAATAGTAATGCAGCCTAGTGAATAGTTTGACAGTGGTGAGGGAATTATTTGTTTAGCAGAGTGATGGCGTTCGGGAAAAAACTGTTCTTATGTCTAGTTGTCTTAGTGTGCAGTGCTCTATAGCGTTGTTTTGAGGGTAGGAGTTGAAACAATTTATGTCCAGGATGCGAGGGGTCAGTAAATATTTTCACAGCCCTCTTTTTGACTCGTGCAGTATACAGGTCCTCAATGGAAGGCAGGTTGACAGTAATTGTTTTTTCTGCAGTTCTGATTATCCTCTGAAGTCTGTCTGTCTTGTTGGGTTGCAGAACCGAACCAGGCAGTTATAGAGGTGCAGATGACAGACTCAATAATTCAGCAACAAGATGATGTATTCTTTCTGATTGGGTGCAAATGTTCTTAAAATAAGTGAGCAAGCAGACATTTTGGGTTGTCTAATTACTCATGAAACAATCTCATATTCTTTTGTGAGGGAAAGCGAGGTGTGAGAATATCATTCATAGAAGGAAATCAATCATACTATTGGATGCTTTAGTAATTGTAATGAACTACTGGTAGTCCTTGACTTATAACAGTTCAATTAGTGACCGTTCAAAGTTACAACGGCACTGAAAAAAGTGACTTATGATTGTTTTTCACACTTATGACCGTTGCAGCATACCCATGGTCACTTGATCAAAATTCAGATGCTTGGCAACTGACTCATATTTGTGAGGGTTGCAATGCCACAGGGTTATGGCGTCCCCTTTTGCGACCTTCTGACAAGCAAAATCAATGGGGAAGCCAGATTCACTTAACAACTGTGTTACTAGCTTAAGAACTCCAGGGATTCCCTTAACAACTGTGGCAAGAAAGATCATAAAATGAGGCAAAACTCACTTAACGAATGTCTCACTTAGCAACAGAAAGTTGGGCTCAGTTGTGGTCGTAAGTTGAGGACTACCTGTACTGGTAAATTTGGATAATGCAGTGAAAGTGCAAAAAAGTCAGCTAAATTTAAAGAACTACTTTTACTTTTATTCTCAATTCAAAAATATTTTTCCCTCAATTCAATTTCAAATCTTTTTTTTTATTTACTTATATATTGATCACATTACTTTATCATATTTGACCAAAAAGACTGGTAGATTTTTAGATAGATATCTTCTCTGTTGAGAAACACAACCTCAGTTTTGATTTCCATTGTAGGAACTCTTTATGTTTTGGCTTCTCTCTTTAAATGAATGGCTGGCGGCTACAAAAAAATGGGGCTGGTGTTTGAAATCCTTTGTAATATTTGAAAATTTAAAAAGAATTATAGAATGCATCTCTTCTAAACATGGTTTTAGCTTTCAGCAGAATTGGTGCTTTTTTTAGTTCAATAACTTCTCTGTAAAAATGTCCCATGGTTATATCTACAAATTTTAATCCGTGTGTGTGTGTGTGTGTGTGTTTGTGTGTGTGTGTGTGTGTGTGTGTTTGTGTGTGTGTGTGTGTGTGTGTGTGTGTGTGTGTGTGAGAGAGAGAGAGAGAGAGAGAGAGAGAGAGAGAGAGAGATTTAATCCATGGGTGGATTCACACACACACACACACACACACACACACACACACACACACACACACACACACCCAAAACATCAAGGCTTTATCTTTCTGACAATATTAGTTATTTCTGTTTATGTTATTTCCTGTTGATTTATTGCCATAAGTCTCTTGGCCTGTCTCCAAACATCTCTTGGCAACAGAGTCAACCAAATTAATTTTCTGCAAAAAAGGATGCTCTGTAGTGACTTAAAGTCTGTCTTCATCTTCTTACTAATGATCTCTTGTGTGCTGCCCTACTGTAGGTTTGTTTTTCTTTGCTTGCTTGTTGTGAAATTAAATTTTGTGGGTGCGTTGACTAACTGGGAACCAGTCTTTTGATGCCAAGACCAGTTTTGAATCTCCTGTGTGTTATATTTTCTTGTTAAGGGCCACGAATTATTAAAGTATATTTGGGGGATTAAAGTATGGAATAAATAGACTTGCTATTTGGAAGGGCATGGGAGTGTGTTTGTCGTTACTCTTTTTTTAACATAAAGCTAATTGTTGCACACTGTTCTTTGAATGTACAACTCTCAAATATCAGTCTTTAAAGAATTATTGGAATTAATAGACTGCATGAATTGAAATATATTTGGTTTTGGAGTGAGTGATATAAAAGTTTTGACATATTATTAAATTAGTTGTAGGGTTTATGTGTGGTTGTTTATATATACTTGGAAGTGTCATGTAGCTGTATAAGTGTGTGTGAATCTCTGAACATGCACATGGGTTTGTTTAATTACACTAATTAATTACACTAAGCAGAAAGGGTTGGCTATTTCTTTGGTGTCTGAATTTTCTTTCATGGATTCTTAGTCTCTCTTTCTCAGTTACAAACTGAAATGGTTAGGGAATAGTGAAGGGTTGTTATTGTCAGTCATCTATCATCAGAGATTTCTTAGTCTTGTGTCAGTGGGAAGTCTGAGACAAAACTAAACCAATACAATTAAAAAGTGTCACACAAGAAGAAGAAGAAAAAAGGGGAGGGTAAATATCTATTGCAAACTGAAGAGGACATAAAATGAGAGGGGGAGAGAAAAAGAGAGAGAAATTATGATGACATTCGCAGATGGAATAAATGACATTCTAGCAATTCCCTAAGGAAACTTGGATCTACTGGCATTAGCCAACAGTAATCTTCAAGACTGTCTAATAGAGATTACTGTAGTCTATTATCTTATTTATCTTATTGGGACTCATTGCCATGTCAATGATGGGAGATATTTTAAAGATAAATCTGGTTGATGTGAATGCTTGTTACATTTCTTCCTAATAGAAAGGATCTAGGAGGGGATCCTAATGGATGTAGGATGAGAAAGGCATTCAATTGTTTTGTTAATTTCACTTTTTCTGACCTTTTTCATTGATAAGGGAGAACCTGAGAGAGAATGACTTTTTTATTTTGTCAAACATGTACAGGATAGTAGTTGTTTGTATAAACATAACATAAGTAAAAAGTTCCGATAAAAGAGGACAGTAGGATAGGGATGGTAGGCACAGTGGTGCGCTTATGCACGCCCCTTACAGACTTCTTAGAAATGGGGAGAGGTCTACTGTAGACAGTCTAAGGTTAAAGTTTTTGGGGGTTGGGGAAGAAACCACAGAGTCAGGTAGTGCATTCCAGGCATTGATCACTCTGTTGCTGAAGTCGTATTTTCTGCAGTCGAGTTTGGAGCGGTTTACATTAAGTTTGACTCTATTATGTGCTCGTGTATTGTTGCGGTTGAAGCTGAAGTAATCATTGACAGGAAGGACTTTTTGATATATGATTTTATTGAAGACTTGGCTTCCATGGGCCTGAGAAGTACAATGCAATAAACTGGAGGCAACAGAGAGGATAGCACCATTTCAAAGTAAGAGTAAAGATACCACTTGTGAAT
Source organism: Diadophis punctatus similis (assembly GCA_023053685.1). Classification (NCBI taxonomy): domain Eukaryota; kingdom Metazoa; phylum Chordata; class Lepidosauria; order Squamata; family Dipsadidae; genus Diadophis; species Diadophis punctatus. The sequence continues at coordinate 290,438,705 of JALIGW010000001.1, forward strand.
TCAGCACATATAAAACAGCAAGTCTGCAGGGAGGCAGCTGGCTTCTGCAAGATGCTTCACTTTGCAAAACAAAATGTTTCTCCTTGTAGAGGTGAAGAGGAAATGCAATCTGCTTCTATGAGGTGCTTTGCAGCACCTTGCAGGATGTTTTTAGTCTCCTCTAGCAGTTAGAAAAATCTTACTTTTACAAGTGCCAGAAGATTCTAAAAGAAATGTGTGGCAGATAGCGTGGCTTTGCTGCCTCCTCGTCACTTCCTCTGGCACCTGCAAAAGTCAGAAGAGAGAGTCAGCTGGAAATACTTTACACCAGGGTTTTTCAACTTGGCAACTTGAGATGTGTGGACTTCAATTTTCAGAATTCCCCAGCCAGACACCCTTGCCTTATATTTAGCCCCTGCAGACACCCTTGCCTTATAGTTAAGCCTAAAGTAAATGCTTCAAAACATGGGTTCTCTCTTCTCCAGGTCCAGTGGCCTAAAGAAGATACACATTACTTTGGGATACTACTACTGCAATCATAGCAATAGCACTTATAGCAATAGCATTTAGACTTATATACCGCTTCATAGTGCTTTACAGCCCTTTCTAAGCGGTTTACAGAGTTCAGCATATTGCCCCCACAATCTGGGTCCTCATTTTACCAACCTCAGAAGGATGGAAGGCTGAGTCAACCTTGAGCCGGTGAGACTTCAGTCAGCTGAAGTAGCCTGCAGTGCTGCACTCTAACCACTGCGCCACCTCGGCTCTTGATATGTCAATGGCACCGAAGTGCTTCTGGGTTGAAAGGATCAGCCAATGACATCACTGTTGCCCAGGGGACACCCAGTTGGGAGCTTCTTTCATGCCCCTGTTAAACCTCCCACCAAAGTGGTATCCATCCATTTACTTGTGATCACCTGCTTTTGAACTGCTGGGTTGGCAGGAGTTGAAGCGAGTGATGGGAGCTCACCCTGTCATGAGACAGCAACCGGTCTCGAATGTGAGCCTGCCAATCATCAGGCCAGTGTCCTAACCACGTGAGCCCTTGGGATCAGGAGCATAACATATGGTTCTTCCCAAAGCCACTCCAAAAATTAGTGCAGAATTCTCATATTAAATGGGACTGGAGAGGAAAATTATTAAGTATATTTTATGAATTGCATTTTACTGATGTGAACTGTTAGTTTGTCTTTGCTGCATCCGTTTTTTTTGTGGGGAGTGTGGCCCTGACGTGCGACTAGATTTCTAGAAGAATACGTAGAAACCCATTGACTAAAAGCATGCTACAGTTTCCCAATGGACCATCCAGAAGTGTACTTCCTCGGTCTTGCAGTCTGACAGGGTACAGCCTCTTTGTACCATCTTCAAATTTTGCTGTTTTACTGATATTAGGGGCATATTATGTGTGTCCCTAGAAATACGAGGTAGGTAGGTAGATGTAAGAATGTGTGTATATACATAGAGAGCGATTCAGATACTCACAAAGAAAATAGCTCATGACAACTTGTTCTGGGGTTGGGTTGGGGGCAAATTACATTTGTTTTAGCTGAATGAAATATTTCCTTACTTCTCAGTTTTCTAATAAGAATGACGTGTCACTTCCAATTTGTGAAAGAATGCTGAATTAATCTGGTGCAAGTTTTCAAAGGGCTAGAGAGGACACATCGTGGAACATTGTAACACAATTGTCAAACATATTCAAATTGCAATGATAGGCTTCAGGCCACATGAGAGGATGGTAGGCAGCCTCTTGACATGTCTGAAAAAGCATAAACCACGGGCAGGAATAGCTTCTTTTGGTGATTTGTAACACTAAAACTGCACAATAGTTTTCAGACTATATGACAGTGTTTGCACTACATATAGAAAAGAAGAATATTAATTTTTCTTTGTGGAATTCTTGGCAGAATGGTTTCAGAGAAGAAGAAAAACCTAGGCCATGGAAGTGATGGGCTACTAAAGTTCTGCTACTGTTGCCCATGGTAACTAACCAGAAAGGGGTTCCAGAGCCTTTGGCTGAGTCCTAAAGTGGTCTATGGAAGTTTCCTTCCTAGTCCTTCATCTACTGTTCTTTCTCCTCATTCACTCTTGTTTTCTCTCACTCCAGCAAGAAAGGCAGGGACTCAGTAACCAGAAACAAGGCCAAAAGACTCTGGAGGTAAATGGGAAGATCTGTCACTTTTAGTTTTCATTTTATTAATATAACAAGTTCATTTCATCTCAGGGTGTCATTTCTGCAAATATATCAAACGTTGTCCATCAAAGCCTGCTATAAAATTGACACCTTGATATGCTTTATTTAAGCATATGCATTTTGTTTCAACTTTTCCCTAATATAAACATTTTTTTACATATAAATTTCCTAAAAGCATGCATTTGAGTAAATTTACGTATATATATACACTGGTAGTTCTCCAAATTTGGAAGAAAATAGATGATAGATAGATAGATAGATAGATAGATAGATAGATAGATAGATAGATAGATAGATAGATAGATAGATAGATAGTATAGAGATATAGAGATGTAGATTTACTGTATTTTTCAAAGTATAAGATGCACTTCCACCCCCTAAAAGTGGGTGGAAATGTCTGTGCGTCTTATACAGTGAATGTTGCTGAAGCCCAGCCCACCTGCCAGCCCTCACCCTTCGTCTCTCTGTGTTGCATTTTTGGTCTCGGCACACTCCATTTTAGACCTGATCCGGGCTGCGGGGATCACCACAGCACATCGCCACCGATTGCCAACTCCACGCATCATGTTTTCGGCCTCCGTATGCCCCGTTTTTGGCCTTCACACAGTTCCAGGTGGTAGCGATCACCGCCACTCCCCGCTGACTGGAACCAGCTGAAAATGAGATGCGTGGAAAAGCGGTGGGTTGCTCCTGGTTTGGCCCGGTTCTTAGAACCGGTAGCGGTGGTGGCAGGATGCTCCGCCCACCCGCCTGGCACACTTCTGCGCATGCACAGAAGTATTGCATGCACACAAACCAGTAGCAAACTAATTTAGAACCCACTACTGGCACGGAGGCAAAAAATGCAACGTGCGGAAGCCAAAAACGCGACACGCTGATGCGGCGATGGGCTCTGGCAATCCCCACAGCCTGGAACAGCTGACTGGCGGTATTCTGGGAGGCCGATCGAACCGCCAATCAGCTGCTCATGCTGAATCAGGCTGCGATAATGTGCTAAAGCTGACCAGGCTGTTTGCTGTTTGTTGCAAGAATGCTAGCCAGATGAATACCAATGGATGCTGGTAGGCAGAGGCAGAATTTTTTTTCTTGTTTTCGTCTCCAAAAACTAATGTGCATCTTATACTCCGGAGTGTCTTATACTCCAAAAAATACGGTATCTATCTATCTATCTATCTATCTATCTATCTATCTATCTATCTATCTATCTATCTATCTATCTATCATCTATCTCTATAGATATATATTAAAAAAGGCAAATTACTCTTCCAAATTTGGAGAATTACCAGTTCTGAATAATATCCAAATACCAATTCATAATTTGGATGAAAATTATAGCCTAGTCTACTTTTTCTCATTCCTAATGAGTTCTTTGCAGGTTTTAGGAGAAGTCCCACAATGCTATATTCCAACATTTATCCAATAGGTAAATCCAATGTAATGTAACATACGTATAGAAGGTATACAAGCTCATCTCCTGGTGATTTGATGTCCATGCCCATATTGTTGGGAGCAGAATGGCAAATAGCAGATTTTTTTAAACTTCCCAATCTAAACAAGTTTCTCTGAAAACTTTAAATTATTGTAGGGTTTGTTTACTTCACTGATATTATAAAGCTTTGCAATTCTGATAACATGATGTTCTCATGTTGAGGTGAGAAGATAACCTCCTCCTTCTGCTATTTCTGGTGGAATGGCAACATGAAATAAAAAGATGAAAATGGTGGCCACTGCTTCAGGTTTAAGATGAAGCACCATATTTTCAATTTCCACCCATCATTCCTTTCAAATACTTTCTCTGTGAATATGATTTAGTTAGTTGGGCTCAATTTGCTTTCACTTATTTTATTTTCATGTTGTCTTACTAAAAAAATCATCTGGAAACCCTAAAACTCTAAAAAGTTTAATGGGAAATAGTATGCAAACACATATGTGTTTGTATATATCCAAGGATCCATGGATATTTCTGCTTGTTTTTGTATGTGTATATATAAGTGTGTGTGTGTGTGTGTGTGTGTGTGTGTGTGTGTGTGTGTGTGTGTGCATGTGTGCGTGTGTGTGCATTAATCTCCTTTGTGTAGTACATTGCATAGTATTATGTATATATGTTTGTTTATATCTATGTATGGTACACACATGAATATACAATATGTCTGTGTGGGACATATATAATCTCTATATAAAATAGCAAATTATCTATGTATATATCAGATGTGGGTTTCTTCCGGTTCAGACTGGTTCCATAGAACCGGTAGTAACGTGGTGGCCTGGGTCGCTAGAACCGGCAGCTACCCAGGCCTGCCACCCCCCGAACCGGCTCTCTCGGCGGCGCCATCTTGGTTTTAGCACTGCATATTCACGAAGCATGCACAAAGGGCGCACGCACCCGCGTGGCACACCACTGAGCGAACCAGCAGCGATTAAAACCAGAACCCAGCCCTGGTATGTATGTATCACAAAGTACATCACAAACTTTGAAAAGTGCACATTTTGATGTATTCTTGTATATAGTCAGAAAATACACATTTAAATTAATATTTAAATTAATAAATATAACTTTGGTACATTTCTGTTAAGATGAACATTCAAAGAAGTGTCTTTCATCCCATTTTGCAAATAGAAATCCAATAGAACAAGGGAGAGTTCGATGTTTTTCCTTTGGAGTTATCTTGTCCTTGGAAAGATAATTTCTACCTTTTGGGCATGGAAATAATATCCACTTGCTACTATCTCACCATGGAATCCACCACTCTACTTTTGTGGATGTATAAATCAAGTCAGTTAAAAACTTTGTAAGGTATGTCAATATAAATGCATTTACTTTGCTGGTTAACTTTGATTTTTTATTCATCTTTACACTAGTAGAGACAAGTAAATATTTTATTCTTTTTGTAGTTGCTGAAGAAGCAAACACAAGACTATTAGTTGATAATAATGCTTTCTGGCAGGAGTAGGTATATCAGAGATGAAAAGGAAACACTAAAAGACTGCCACATGTAAGCTATTAATGTAATTGTATTTTTAAAGCTGCCTCTTAAATTAGCTCCTTGAACTACAATTTAAACTTGTGTTGAGTAGTAGTATCCAGTAAATTATTTGAAGGCCTCAACCTTTTGTTTAAGTTAACAGAATGTAAAACATCCTAAGTTTGCTTTCTTATTGTTGAAATCACATAATATATGAGGCACGCTTGGTTGTGAAGGAGCTTGTTATTAAAATATAATATCGTGTTCATCTGTGATTATTATTTTAATTCAGTGCTCGGTTAACTTCTACCAAACTGCCTGAACCTTTTCGGTAACCACTTTCTACTCACCCACATTACATTTAATTTACACCAAGATGATAAAAAATTTGATTTATTTTACAACAGATCAGTAATTGTGCTCTACAAATAAGTCTGTAATGATAATCAACAGCATTTTCAACATAATTTAATTTGTCTTCTCCCGAGAGGTAGTTAAATGCAGTAATAATAACACTACTGTTATGGACTCTGCAGCAGTTAATCATGGTCTGAATATGCAGACAGTCCCAATATTGTATTGACAGAAATTAAATTAACTATCAGCTTGGGCAATCAGTAGCTGTACAGCTATTAAAAGTAATAAAGGCAACAAACCCAAACCATGGCCAATTATGTTTTGACATGTAAATGAAAAAAGACAGATGCTTTAGATCTGAAATTTGTATTTTGTTGAAAGATGGTATCACAGATAAAACAGCTGCCCAGGTAAGAACTGTTTCAAGATTATGAGTGATGTTTCAAAACAATTAGTAACATGAGTATGAGAGCCTTGCTATCTATAGGCAGTACCCTTTACACTGGGGCTCCCTCCCCCCACCTTATCACCTCACGTCTTGATTATTGCAACACGCTCTACATGGGGCTATCCTTGAAGAATGTTCGGAGACTTCAGCTAGTCCAGAATGCAACGGCGCATGCTGTGGTGGGTGCATCTCGATTCACCCACGTTACACCCATATTGCGCAAGCTCCACTGGCTACCTATTGGTCTCCGGACACAATTCAAGGTGTTGGTTATGACCTTTAAAGCCCTACATGGCTCAGGACCAGACTATCTCCGAGACCATCTGCTACTTCACACATCCCAGAGACCAGTAAGATCCCACAGGGTTGGGCTTCTCTGGGTCCCATCAGCCAAACAATGTCGGCCCACGGGGAAGGGCCTTCTCTGTGGCTGCTCCGGCTCTCTGGAACCAATTACCGCCTGAGGTCCATACCACCCCCACCTTGTTGGCCTTCCGTAAAGCCGTTAAGACCTGGCTTTTCCGGCAGGCCTGGAACCATTAACCCAGAGAGTAGATGTTTGAGCGCAATGATTTTATATGTATGATTTATTTTAGTATACTTTTAATGTTTTTAGATGTCTTTTTATCATGATTTTTGTTGGTTACTGGTTGTGAGCCGCCCAGAGTCCATGTTGAATTGGGCGGCATATAATAAATAAATAAATAAATAAATAAATAAATAAATAAATAAATAAATATAAATAAATAAATAAATAAATAAATAAATAAATAAATAAATAAATAAATAAATAAATAAATAAATAAATAAATAAATAAACAAACAAACAAACAAACAAACAAATTTTAAGGGAAGCAATTACTGCATATGCATTTCCTTTTTAAAAAAAGTCTTAGGTCTCCAATGTGATATTCATTGATGTTCAACATTCTTGGGAGCATCTACGTTGGCATCCACCAGATTCTCTGTCCTATCTGATTTTCTTACTTTTAAAGATTAGGTACCTAAGAAAAATAAGTGCAAAGTTAGCATGTTGTGTTAAAAAAAGGTGCTAGTCTCACAGCTAAAGTTTCCACCCCCAATAATGTATTTAGGCCTTGCATGGATTATAGAGGCATTCTTATGAAATAAACATGAAACAAAACTCTGAGCTTTGTTGAAAGGTGGCTTTATCTCTAATTACCCAACCAACCAACATAGATAGGCTGAGGGAAAGCAACCTGGTTTTATAGAAAGTCATTGTGGGAGTTAAACTGAAAGTAGAGTTTACCAGAGCAGGACTATTGTTATGTCAACTGGTCAGGTTCTACCTTGAAGCTGTTTCCACTTTCTGGAATTTCCCCTCTTGAATGCCATTATCTCACTCAGTTCACAAATCACACTTCTAATATGCATTTTGCGACAAATCTGAGCAGACTCTTATACTCTAGTATAGTCACTTACAAATAAACACTTGGCACACATCTGCAGTACACATAATACTGAAGTAGAAAAGTGCCTTCTACCCCACATAATAATTGATACTACCACAGTTGTAGAGGAAGATCTTCAACTGACTTCCTTCAGAGTTTCAAGTGGAATCATTCTGGGACTTTCACCTGAACAAGGATAATTAAATCTGTGCACTAAAATATTACAAGTTAAGCAAGACTGCAATATTACAATCCTAATAGAAAAGCTCCCAGTTAACTCCTGTTTTTGTTCTTTTTAAATTCTTGATTTCCTGATTTCCTCTTCTCCGGTTTCTTCCTTAGGACCACAGTTTGTCATCTCTCACCAATCTCTTTGAAAGTTGGAGACCACATTTATTTATTTATTTATTATTAGGTTCTTCTATACCGCCCTACTCCCTAAGGCAGTGTTTCTCAACCTTGGCAGTTTGAAGATGTGTGGACTTCAACTCCCAGAATTCCCCAGCCAGCAACGCTGGGAGTTGAAGTCCACACATCTTCAAACTGCCAAGGTTGAGAAACACTGCCCTAAGGACTCAGGGTGGCGTATAGTATAGTAATGTTGCACTTCTCCACCAGAGGGCCATAAAACAGGGTATGTATAGGTCATATCCTACAAGGCATGGCATTTTATGACAATTTCAGTTTCAAAAAAGAAAAAAGAAAGAAACAAAATCAGGGATATGTGAAAGAGAAGAAAAGCATTGCCAACAACAATGGACAAAGAGTCCAGTCTGGTACAACAAAGCATCTCTTTGCTTCCATCATGAAGAAACAGATTGTCATTATAATGAATAACAAACATCTTCATTTAAAACAGCTGTTTATTCAGGTGCATATTTCAAGTGAACTTATGTGCTACCTCCAACTTCATTTTTTTTCCAGAACAAAGACTTTGTAAATATGTATTGCATATTCCGTGACAACTGATCTATGTTGTGACATCTCATGTATGAAGGAAGGCAGAAGATCTCACAGCTATTTCATTGGTAAAATATATCTCTTCTTGATACATGTAAGGATGAATGTCATAACAAGATATCAACCATCATGCAGTTCAGAATGTGTGTGTATGTGTGTCTGTGTGTGCATTATCAAGTGCACAAGTATAAATAGTGTTGAGTTACTGACAAGATGAAGAAAAGAAATGCCTTGGCATTCCAAAGGTCAAAACTACAGTCCTGAAATTGAATGTATCACAGTATGCATTTTTCTTTCATTTCTTTGGCACCTGCATAGTTTCTGGGTATTTTTTTTAGAGAATCAGTTACTGACACAAATTGCTCTGTCCATAACTCAAGTCACAGGTTGTTTTGGGTTTGAAAGCAACAACTACACCAATATGAGTATTTAAGGCTTTATTTTAAGTATGAGAAAAATGATAAAGTATAACATGAGACAGTAATCTAAAAATATTCCAAAATACATGAATATAATAAGGGGGGGGAAACCAACACCTCCACACGAGTGAAATGTTTACTTCTTCCTGGGGGGGGGGGTCGTAACAGAAAATAATTGAGAAGCACTGCTCTACACCAAGTTCCCACTAAGGGCAGGGTAAATATAGCATAATTCAAGCATAACCCTTTGATGATAATTCTGTATTCCATACTCAATCATTAAGTAAGAATATAAATTTCCAAACACTGTGCACCTAAGTGAAAGTGGTAGCTAGCATTATCAAAATGTTCCTGACAAACTTCCAGTAACACTCTCAATCCTACCCGACTGAGATCCAAAATGATGAAATTTCATTCTTTAAATGATGAGATCTATATTCTTAATGTATGGATGTATGAATCTTTTTTTACACTTTGAATCAGTTAACTTGGCTCATTGTAGGAGCTGAGATAGTGCAGTGGTTAAAAGCAGCATTGCGACCTTCAGCTGATTGCTAGTTCAGCAGTTCAGCTGTTCAAATCTCACCGGCTCAAGGTTGACTCAGCCTTCCATCTTTCCGAGGTGGGTAAAATGAGGACCCAGATTGTTGGGGGCAATATGCTGAACTCTGTAAACCACTTCGAGAGAGCTGTAAAGCACTATGAAGCGGTATATAAGTCTAAGTGCTATTGCTATTGCTATTGCTATTGTTGCTTTTAAAGGCAGTGTTTCTAACCAACATTATGGAATGTATAGTATCAACACGTAGGGAAAGTTGGAAAAGTTTACTTTGACATTTTTTCTCTTAACTGAGTGTGCTAAGCATTTTTTTCCTCATTTCCATTTATAAATGGTTTACATTTCATTTTTCCAAAAAGTGTTTTGTCCTTTGTACACAGTATAGATTTGGTATCTATTACTGTTCCTGTCTTTGGATAGAAAGAAGGGTAATTAGCAATAATAAAACATTTCATTTATTTCCAGTTTTTCTTTCCTCTAGGACATATCCAACAAAAATCCACATTAAAAATGGAAGACTATGCTGAGAGATAATCATGAGTCTATTTTAAAATCTGAACTTGGGTTTCTTGACACCAGATGCATTGACTTTACTGTGGTCATTCTGAAACAAAGTAAATTCAGTCTACACAATGAAACCTCAGAACTGCCAAACTGTTAGAGATCTGATTTTATCAGCTTAATCTTAAACTAGGAAATCACACTATATATGTTAATGACTTGGCCAAAGCCAACATATTTCTTTCTTTGTCTCTTTGAATTATTTATATGGTTACCCTGAGATGTTGCTTTAAGATGGGTGGATATATAAAATTTCAAAATAAGTTTTTCCAAAAACTTATATTCTATTACTTGGAAAGTAATAAACATCTATCAAATATATAAGTATTTATTTATTAATAAATAAGCATAGTGACTCTGAATAGCTAACAATGTATAAAATCATACCAATACAATACAAAAATAAAAATAATAACTAGTATCTATAACTGCCTCCTCAAATCTCCATAATAATTAAACTTGCATAAACAATAGAGGGTCGAAGCTTTCTGAATTTTGAGGGGATTTTATTTCACTGGGCAGTTATGTCTCCTGGGCCTTCCTTGGTGACATTGTTTTACAGAATGGATCCAGGACATATCACTTTACATCCTATATCCACTTCAACATCTTATGAAATAAGTTGCAGCTCATGAAAGCTTACACTTCTTAATAAAATGTGTTGGTTTGAAAAATGTTATCAGATTCCTGACAGAGCTGTCCTCCTATAAGTTTTTTTTACTGGTTTTGGTGGAATAGGCTAAGATAATTATCCTTCTGGAGAGAGGGGGGAGGGGGGGAGGGGGGGAGGGGGGGAGGGAGGGAGGGAGGGAGAGAGAGAGAGAGAGAGAGAGAGAGAGAGAGAGAGAGAGAGAGAGAGAGAGAGAGAGAGAGAGAGAGAGAGAGAGAGAGAGAGATTCTTGAATTTTATCCAAGCATCAAGAATATTCTGCTCCTATTTACCTTTAAATTAAAATGAGCTTTTATCAAATTATTAACAAGCAGGATCATTACAATATGAAAAGCCAGGAGGTTGCTATGGAGTAGTTAAGATGTTGCTATGTGACTTTGGTGTCAAAAAGTGGAATCATAACTGTCATGTCAAATCACATGAACAAAAAAATCTTCAATTTTTTTAATTAAACAGAAGCAACTATATTTTATTTCTTGGCACTTTTTAATAATATAATTGGGTGCAGGCTTATTTTGGTAGCCAAATATAGTTACTTGCAATCAAGCAAAGATTAGATTTCAAATAAAATCACGTTTCAGTCTGCATGCATGGAAGCTGTGGGATCTACTTAATGTAGGAATGCGGTCCAGGATCCCACATCTCCCAATCATTGATAGCAGTATCAAATGAAGTCTTTAAGAATAATCCAAATATGTAATATGGATTACTATCAAAATGAGATAATTGATATATTTTCCACTAATGTGATGGCAGTCCTGTGTCTGCCCATGGCTGGCATTAATACTTCCTCCCCCCCCCCCCGATAATGTAGGGGAAAATAAGATATATTGATCTGTCTCAGATTTAAAATCAAAATCATGTGAAATATTAGTACTGCTTTATAAAATCTTAGTAAGACGACACATGGAATACTGCATCCAGTTTTGGTCTCCACATTACAAAAAAAAATGTTGAGACTTTGGAAGAAGTGCAGAGAAGAGCAACTAAAATGATTAAAGACCTGGAGACTAAAACATATGAAGGACGGTTGCAGGAATTAGGTATGGCCAGTCTAGAGAAAAGAAGGAGTAGGGGTGACATGATAGCAGTATTCCAGTATTTGAGGGGTTACCACAAAGAAGAGGGGGTCAACTTATTTTCCAAAGCACCCAAAGGCAAGACAAGAAATAATGGTTGGAAATTAATCAAGGAGAGAAGCAGTGTGGAGTTAAGGAGAAACTTCCTAACAGTGAGAACATTTAACCAGTGGAACAGCTTTGCCTGCAAAAATTGTGGGTGCTTCATCACTGGAGGTTTTTAAGAAGAGACTGTACAGCTTCTTGTCTGAAATGATGTAAGGTCTCCTGCTTGCGCAGGGGGTTGGACTAGAAGACCTCCAAGGTCCCTTCCAGCTCTATTCTGATTGATTGTTCCTAATGATTCCAAGGGTCATTACAGAAAACTTCCTGCTTTTATTTCAGGAGGGGAAACATTGTTTCCAATTACCAGGATTTTATTAGTTTTCTGATTCTAGGAAGAATAAAATGTAATGGAAGCAAAAGTAGTTAAGATGACTAAACCATTAGGGAAACTTTTTTCAGCTCCAGGTCTTATATAAATATATCCCTACAGTTTCTTTCAGATTTAAAAATATATCTGTTATGTATCAACTGCCTACATGATTTCACCCAGGTCCAGCGTTTGAGCGGGAGAATACTCAAACGCCATTGGTTGATGCATCTGACAGCTCCCTATAAAAGGGCTAGCTGTCAGACTGCAAGTTGCTGGTTGTACAGAGAAGTTGCCAAGTAAAGAAGTTCTTTTTGAAGTCTGTCTCCTGTCGTTATTCCCACTACTCAACAGTGGCGACGAGGGCTTGGGAGTAGGAGAACAAATACGATCTACTTAGGCACGAGCAACCAGCCAGGCACACCTCACCGAGGATGTCTGCCTTCCATCCACCGGTGCCTTTCAACCAGGCTAAAGAGAAATGGGAGTCGTATATGAGGAGGTTCGAATGCTTTTTGAAAGTGAATGACCTGTTGGGCCTGACTGATAACAGAAAAAGAGCACTTTTCTTAAGTCACTGTGGCCCCGAGGTGTTTGACACCATGGAGTCACTGTCAAACCCAACCCCGGTCCATATCGTACCATGGCAGTCCTGCAAGCAACTTTGAAGACCCACTATGCTCCCACTCCATCCAAAGTTGTCCAGCTTTATGAATTCCAGCAGAGACTCCACAGGAGGGTGAGACCATTAACCAGTACTTTGCTGCCCTCCACAAAGCCACTGGTCACTGCGAATTCAGAGACCTCAACAACATTCTGCTCGACCAGTTGAATTGCGGCGTTCAAGACATTCGGCTCCAGTGCTGGCTCCTGGCGAGACCCAATTTGACCCTGGCTGCCACTCTGGATGAAGCCAGGGTGGCTGCATCTTCAACTAAGGCCGCGGAATCACTGCACAAATTTGCCACTTCCCGGGCTGATGCCAAGCCGCCCACCTCGGTGCACAAAGGCGCTTTCAAGGATTCAGCTAGCAGTGATGAAGATGTCTGCCACACTGACCGCAAACGGTTTCCCAACAAAAGGGACAGTAGAGCTGACTGTGCCAGCTGTGGGGGACAGCATCTGAGGGCATCGTGCCATTTCCGCGATGCCATTTGCCAGCTGTGCGAGCGGCGTGGACATTTGGCTAAAGTGTGCCGCAACATTTTGCCTGCCAATTGTGTGCATGCGCCTGATGCAACATGTCACGAATTGTCAAAACCTTTTTGTTGGGAATCTTGGAAACCGCGCTGAAAAGCCGCAACTCAAGACCTGCCTGACACAAACCAGACGCGAGTTGCCAGGGGCAGTGTTCCCAGCAAAAGCAAGCTGATAGTCACCATGTCCATTGACGGCACTCCCTGCCTCATGGAGATCGGCACTGGCTCCGCAGTCTCCATTGTCGCCTGGCAGACCCTGAAGCTCGCCCTTCCACGCCTACAGAAGAACCGCCTCCGAGAGACCTGCATAAAACTCTCTGACTACCAGGGAAATCGCATTCCCATCGTTGGCCAAGGCCAGTTCCTGGTTAAGTTCAACCATTTCGAGGAGCCTCTCCAGCTCACTGTGGTCCACGGCAGCCTTCCAAGCCTCTTGGGCTTGGATTAGTTTGACGCCCTCGGCCTGAGGGTGACCGGAATCAACTCCATTACCAACCATGAATTTGACAACCTTTTTGAGGAGTTCCAGGATGTTTTTAGTAAAGACCTGGGCAAGTATGTGGGCACCCCTATCTCTTTTAGCCTAGACCCCAATGTCACTCCTATCAGGTTAAAGCCCAGGTGGGTGCCATTGGCCTTACGGCCCAAAATTGACATGGAACTTGAGAAGCAGGGAATCCTTGAGCCGGTCAACCATGCCAAATGGGAGATGCCTATAGTCACCCCCGTTAAAGTGGACGGCTCCATTAGGATATGCGCCGACTATAAATGCACGCTAAATAAGGCGTTGCAACAGAGCACCTATCCTGTGCCGATTGTGCACCATCTACTACACTCCCCGGGCCCTGGCCGCCTGTTCGCCAAACTCAATCTTGTGCAGGCATACCAGCTGCTGCCAGTAGATGGAGCTACCGCTGAGGCACAGACCATTGTGACTCACAGGGGAGCTTTTAAGTGTCACAGGCTGCAGTTTGGAGTTAGTGTGGCCCCGGGATTGTTCCAGAGTGTAATGGAACGCCTGTTGCAGAACATTCCCGGGGTCATGCTGTATTTTGACAACGTGCTATTCTCAGCCTGTGACCCTGACCAGCTCTGCTGCCAGGTCAGAATGGTTCTGTCCAAACTCCGTGCAGATGGCCTTAAAACCAAGCACAGCAAATGCTTGCTGGGGGTGCCAGAGGTTGAATTTTTAGGCTATTGCATTGACAAACATGTCATTCATCCCACCGAAACAAGCTCCGGGCCATCCACGATGCTCCGGCCCCCAAGAACCAAGTGGTGCTCCAAGCCTTCCTTGGGCTCCTTAACTTTTATAGCCTTGTTCTTAAAGAACAAGACTACAATTGCAGATCCCCTGCACAGACTCCTGGCAAACAACACCCCTTGGGTGTGGGGACCGAGAGAAGCCAAGCCATTTCAGGCCATCAAGAGGCTTTTGACAGCTGTCAGTTTCCTAATACAATACAATTGCACTCTACCCTTAGTCCTTGTTTGTGACATGTCTCCCTTCGGCGTCGGGGCTGTTTTAAGCCACAGGCTCCCAAATGGAACTGAGGCCCCAGTTGCATATTATTCCAGGACCCTGTCCAGTGCTGAGAGAAACTATAGCCAGCTGGACAGGGAGGCTCTAGCAGCCATGACTGGGGTGAAAAAATTCCACAAATACCTGTTTGGGAGGGATTTTGAATTGGTTATGGACCACAAACCTCTTTTGGGACTGCTTGCTGGGGACTGCCCCACCCCAGTGGCCCTGTCCCCGCATTTCACCAGGTGGGCCATTTTTCTGTCCACCTATTCCTATCTCCTGGTGCATCGGCCAGGAAGGGACATGGGCAACGCGGACGCAGGTGCCCTTTGCCCCATTTGCTGACTGATATTTCTCCAGACGCCCCGGTTCTATTGATTGACCTTGCTGACTCTGGCCTCATCACCTTGGCTGAGGTGGCCAGGCATACAGCCAAAGACCCCTCACTCAAGACTGTCTTGAACTGGGTGTGGAGGGGATGGCCGAAGGATTCTGTCAAACCTGAATTCAGGCCATTTGCACAATGACAGCATGAACTGTCAGAACAAGGAGGCTGCCTCCTATGGGGCGACCATGTGGTCATTCCGCCCAGCCTGTGGCTGGCATTCTAAGGACATTGCATAAGGGACATCCGGGGATTTTCCGGATGAAAGCCCTCACCAGAAGTTATGTCTGGTGGCCAAATATGGATGCAGCTGTCCAAGACTGGGTAGAACACTGTAAGCCTTGCCAGGAGTCTAGGCCAGCTCCCCCATGGGCCCCAGTTCACAAATGGGACAGGCCTAGAGCCCCCTGGTCATGGTTACATATAGACTTTGCAGGCCCATTTCATGGCCAGACATTTATGATTGTGGTAGATGCCTATTCGAAATGGGTTGAGATCTTCCTAATGGGTTCAACCTCTGCTGAAGCGGTAATAAAGGCCCTACGGTGACTATTCACCACCCACGGGTTACCGGATGTCCTGGTATCGGACAATGGGCCCCAGTTCACTGCAATCCAATTCGAGGGGTTCCTAGCGGACTTAGGCATCCGCCATTACCCGGTCCTCGCCGTTCCATCCAGCTTCAAATGACCAGGTAGAGAGATTTGTATGATCTGCCAAGGAAGCCTTGGGAAGGCTAGGCTCCGGGGACTGGCAGGCCAGGGTGGACAAATTCTTCCTGGCCCAACACATTACTCCTAGCAGAACTACTGGCCGCAGTCTGGCCAAACTACTCATGGGCCACAGGCTCCGCTCAGTTTCAGACCGTCTGCACCCCAACTACACGCCAAAAAAAAAATATGGCGACCCAAACCAAGCCACTAGGTTCTTCTCCAAATTCACCCCCAATTACACCGAGGGTTCCCTATGGTTACCTGGGAAGATCGAGAAAATTCTGGGCCCCATGTCTTATTTAATAAGATTAAATGATGGCCGCCAATGAAAATGGCACATTGACCAACTTAGAAAACATGTAAAGGGCGAACTGCAAAATCACCAAAATGTAAATAATTATACTCCTTCCCTAGCTGACTCAAGTCCGATGGAGGCGGAAGACCTACTGGAGCCACCAGGAGTCCACCGGCGATTGGCCGATGAACCAATTCTAAAATCCAAACAGGCCAAGCCCGAAAGCTTCCAGGAGCTTCCAAGCTCAGACCTAGGAGCAGCAGCAGGCCTGTCCATCCAGGCTGCTGCCTCACCAATGACTGAGCTGCGCAGGTCAGGGAGGGTTCCAAAACGTCCTGCCTACCTGCGTGGCTACGTATGCCGCATGGATTGCTCCATCGAGGAGGGGTGTTATGTATCAACTGCCTACATTGTTTCACCCAGGTCCAGTGTTTGAGCGGGAGAATACTCAAACACCATTGGTTGATGCATCTGACAGCTCCCTATAAAAGGGCTAGCTGTCAGACTGCAAGTTGCTGGTTGTACAGAGAAGTTGCCAAGTAAAGAAGTTCCTTTTGAAGTCTGTCTCCTGTTGTTATTCCCACTACTCAACAATATCCTTTGATAAAAACAGACATATGCAAATAAAATCATTCTACATAATGTGCTTATCATTTAAATTGGAATTTTCACATACAATATGCATTTGTACAAAAATGATCTGAACTAAGGATGTATAAATTGATCTCCTTCCAATCGTAAGCAGATTCTAAAGTGTGTTCTTGACTTTGCCTTCCACCGGTTTTGCAGTATTTCCTGAGTATTGATGACATCATCTTAACTCTTATGGTGGGGGAGGAGAAGAGGAATAGCGAGGCCGGGAACAAGGAGGGGGAAGGTTAGAGAAAAGGAAAAGAAACTTCCTTGGCAACCAAAATACCTTTAAGTATAACATAATTACCATCTCGCTGCCCTTTCTCCCCCTGCTGGGACTATTCAACAAACCCTACAACATACACTTAAATCTTCAACTTCTCAGAGACGTACACGCAGATGGGAAAGATTTGATTAAAATTACAGTGCTTTAGGTTCAGCTTCACCTATTAAGAAAAAAAGGATCTAGTGCCGGACTTTTTTTCCCTGAGAAATAACTAGGCCACAGTAATTACAGACAAGGCCCTGCTGTGCAACATGAATAGGATCCCTGGAGTTGTATTTTCCTCTTACCTGTCTGTGGAGGGCTGTTGACATCAACATGAATGATAACTGTGCCAGTATTTTTTCATATATATATATATATATATATATATATATATATATATATATATATATATATATATATATATATATATATATATATATATATATATATGTGTGTGTGTGTGTGTGTGTGTGTGTGTGTGTGTGTGTGTGTGTGTGTGTGTGTGTGTGTGTGTGTGTGTGTGTGTGTGTGTGTGTGTGTGTGTGTAACATTTTTTTGCTGATAAATGAAAATAAAGGGAGACTATATATATATATATATATATATATATATATATATATATATATATATATATATATATATATATATATATATATATATATATATATATATATATATATGTAGGATTTTTTGCTGATAAATATATATTTATCAGCAGTATATATATATATATATATATATATATATATATATATATATATATATATATATATATATATATATATATATATATATATATATATATATATGAAAATAAAATGAAAAGAGAAGAGGAAGAAGGGATGGCGCTGGGAAAACAAACTACACTTCTTTAAAGAGTAGCGATTTACATTTTTTCCCATCAAATATATTTTTATGCGCTTCATGGTTTGTCTGATTATCATCCTAAATTATATTTAAGAATGAATCTGGCCTTTGATTACTCTGTTACTTTGGATTGGGAGTAAAGCAAAAGCAAAAACAATGCATGTTGCACTAACATTTTGGCAATGCAGTGGCAATTTTGATTGACTTAGAAATGTGAATAATTTTTGCATCTCACCTTTTCTATTTTTTTATTTTTCCTTGTTTTTTATGAACTCTGTTCATATTATTATTATCTCTACAACTATCCTGACAAGAAAGTTGTTCTGAGAGAATATGATTGGATCAAGTCATTCAGTGAGTTTCCAGAGTATAAACTTGAACCTGGGTTACTCCAGCATTAGTCCAGCAATTTAACTGTTATACCTAATCCATATCACTCCAGTTAAGTCATTGCCTGGTATCCATCATCTATCTATCTATCTATCTATCTATCTATCTATCTATCTATCTATCTATCTATCTATCTATCTATCTATCTATCTATCTATCTATCTATCTATCTATCTATCTATCTATCTATCTATCTATCTATCTATCTATGATCTCTCTCTCTCTCTCTCTCTCTCTCTCTCTCTCTCTCTCTCTCTCTCTCTCTCTCTCTATCTATCTATCTCTATCTCTATCTCTCTATCTATCTCTATCATCTATCAAACATCCATAAACTATCATCTATCATCATCTATCTCTATCCATCCATTCGTCCATCTATCTATCCATGCTCCACATTAATTAAAATAGAATTCAAATTATTGTTATATTTTATTTTGGTTTGAAGGACCATTAAAATTTTCAAGCTTCCCTCCAACCCTGACTTATAATGTACATATAAGGAGTAAAGTATACCTTAGAGTTGTACCCTTTTTAAAATAAGCAGAGAAAAATTCATTGTACTGGCAATTGTTATGGGTGAATGATGTGGTAGACTGTTCACCCCTTCAAAATTCAGTAACAGCAGGAGTTGTATATATGCCACTAGAGAAGTGAACTATTTGAGCTGGGCCACGAGACTGATTTTGGTGGTACAGTGATTTGAATGCAGTATTGCAGGCAAACTCCATCCACAGTTTGAGTTTGATACTGATGGGCTCAAGGTTGACTCAGCCTTCCATCCTTTCAAGGTTATATGAGGACCCAGATTGTTGGGGGCAATATGCTGACATTATAAACTGCCCATAAAATGTTGTAAAGCACTATGGGGCTTATATAAATCTAAGTGCTATTGCTATTTTGGGGTGTACATTCTAGTATCATGTTTAGGTCTCCCAACATTACAATAGACAGAACTTCCACCTCCTTTTCCAACTTACTGACTACCATAATTAAGTGTAAACTACAAGGATGTCCAAATTTAATTTTAAGAAACCAAAAGCTTCAATACTCCTGTTCAGCATCGAATATTTTTTTTTCCAGAGATTGAAAGAAAAAGCAAGTTTCAGAATCAAGATCCTGCCTTACAGTTTAAATTGAAGAGGTATATGGGTAAACCAATGGTCTCCAATAAAAACCACTAGCCTTTATGAATTGGCACAATTGCATTAGCAGCACTATTCATCAGAAAATTTATTGTCAGAAAAGCCCTAGGACACTTAGGGGAATCTCTGTATCCACTCAATCTCTGTAGTGATTTTCTTTAAGAGAAGGGATGTTGCTTACCGAAGCTGGATGTTTCCATGCATTTTCACAGTTATAATGATAATAGGTTTGTGTACATTGCAGAATCAGGCTGTGCCGATCCAGCTGCTTTTAGCTCACATTAATCACACCCTTTTATTCAAAACAGTATAACTCTGATCTAACCCAATTAAGCCGGTGATGTTTAGCGAAAGAGATTAATATAGCTCAGGAAAGCATAACCTTTGCCCAAAGAGATGTCTTAAGATAATGAGCTTGATTCAGTGGGCTGGATTCAAAGAAAGGTGTGTTTTGCAAGTAGACATCTATTTGTAGACACTAAATCAGCAGGAAAATAAGTGTGTTCAGGCAGACAAGACTCAACCATACAGAGCCAAATGTGTAATTTTAAAAGCCAATGTTAAAAGAAACAAAATTTAAAGTAAGGTGTGTTTTGCTTAAATTTAACTAACAGGTTTGTTAGTGCTAAAAGAAAAAAAAAGATTCTTGCATGTTATCGGAGGGTTTTTTTTTAAATCCAGTTCAAAGTGTTTATAGTCAATGTATAGATTATGGAAAGAGCTTAGATTATCAAAAGGCAAATTAAATTGCATTATTACTGAGCTGAGGTGGTACAGTGGTTAGAATGCAGTATTGCAGCTAATTCTGCTGACTGCTGACTGCCAACAGTCTAACAGTTCGAGTCTCGCCGGATCTAAGTTGACTCAGCCTTCCATCCTTCCAAGATCAGTAAAATGAGGATCCAGATGGTTGAGAGCAATATGCTGACTCTGCAAACCACTTAGAGAGGGCTGTAAAGCACTGTGAAGTGGTATATAAGTCTAAGTGCTATTGCTAATTGAAAAGAAAATAGCCCAAAATTTAAGATAACTTTCCTAAACTCATGTGCTTCCATGTAAACTAAAATATTCTTATTTTAAGATATTCCCATTCTAAAATTAATTTCTTTTAAGGAGACCAGATTAGTCTTTCTTTTTGGAAAATAACATGTACCATTCTTTGATGTAAGTTTAACATATAATATATTTTGTTATTCCCATTGCCTGATTCTTGGAGGGAGAGAAGATTTCTAAGTCAACATTGTTATTTGATCTTTTGAGATACAAGTTTTAAGACTCAAGGAGTTGAGTATGAACAAGAGATTCTTCCTTGGTTTCTGACCATTCACCCTGAAGTCTAATTTGAGGGGTAACACATCAGTGGTGGGTTGCTCCTTGTTCTGCCCAGTTCGACGAACTGGTAGCGGCGATGGCAAGACACTCCACCCACCCACGCGTGCAAACCAGTAGCAACGGGATTTAGAGCCCACTACTATAACACATCCAACACTCTTCGGTCTTTAACTAGAGTAGTGGGTTTTTTTAATGATTTTTAAAAAGATTTCCAATGTAAGACTAGATTCTCTCTCTCTCTCTCTCTCTCTCTCTCTCTCTCTCTCTCTCTCTCTCTCTCTCTCTCTCTCTCTCTCTCTCTCTCCCTCCCTCCCTCCCTCCCTCCCTCCCTGCCTCCCTGTGTGTGTGTGTGTGTGTGTAAATAGTAATAATTAATCAGCAAATGTATCTTGGACATTTTAGCTTAGTTATTATTGGATTAACCATCAGAAAGAAAAGGAATCAATCACACCATATATTAATTAATGAAACAGCCACAGATTTAACAGTCCCCCCCCATTAGTATCACTTACAGTGAGTCCCAAGCAAAGATTTGCAAAATCTCCTCATGAAATTCTAACCCAAATTAATTTGTATGTGAAAAAGAAAATTGTTCCACTTATAGATGTTGTCTGTTCCAGGTGCACATGGAATCAAAGTGTAGAGAAATTTAACATCTGATAGGAGCTCTGTCCCATTCTGTGCAAATCAATTTGTATTGGATTAATATTTTTCAAATATTTCTCCTTAAACATAGCAAAACTATTAGTTTGGTCATACTCCTTTACGCCTTAGATTTAACCATTTTTAACAACGGTATTTTTACTTTTTCTGCATCTTATATATACCTCATGCATGTGGTATATTACCTCACTGGTTGGATTAATTCAAATAAATAAGTGAAAAAAATACAGATGTAAACATCTAGGTTTATTTGAGTATTTATGTCACACACATTCTAATGAGACATTTTAAATTTTTGTAAAAGAATACCTATTTACAAAGAATCCAGCAAGTGACAACTGTTTTCCACTCTGCTAACATTCTCCCAAATGAATGTTTCCATCTCATTGCTTCCGTATTTGTTTTTTTTTTAAACTCTATGGAAAGGTTTTAATGGATATTATTTAACAAAAGAAGAAAACTTTACCACTTTCTCATGTAACGCTAATTTGACAATAAAACTGTCAACAAGGAGGCAATATCAGTCTCACGCAAAAATCCTGAAACATCTAAGTGGAATTTGCATAAAATAGTTCTGGTATTATTATTCACTGTTCTTTCGTTGACAGATATGTCAGGGTCTTAAAACCTAAAAGAACAATTATGCTATTGTAACTCTCTGAGGATTCAATGGGTGTGTCTTTGGTGAAAAAGTGCTATTAGAGCTTTGAAAAGCAGTAAAAACGACCGCCCAAGGGGCTCTTTAGCTAGTCATTTGCAAAGAATGCCAAGGCTTTAAATGTCTTCAAGTACATTTATGTAGTTCTTTTTTGGTGTGTGTGCTGTGAAAAAAACTGCTAATAATTAATACCTATAACATTTTTAAACATTTGCATTAGCTATAAATATTTTTTCTTTAAAAAAAAACCCCTCCTCTTAATAAAACCATTATTGATTAACTTAAAACTGTGATTTTTGGAAGAATGAGTGGGTATTTCTGACAAGCTTATTGCTCAGAATTGTATTTAAGCTTTTTTGGGTTAAGCTAATATTGAAGAAATCATTGAACAATTATGTACCAAAACAGGAACTAATCAGTAAATCCATTACTTGAACAAGCTAGTTAAACTTAACATGTCTGCACATTAAAAATGAGGGATTGATAAGTCATGCATCATTACAGCAAGATGTGCCATAAAAGTCAGTGATCCCAATTTCAATTTATATTAAATCTGCTGATGACTTTAGTGCAGAACTCAGCTGAAACTTTTGTGAAAGTAGAAATGTTGAACTGTAGCCAAGGAACAAGGAAAGGCTATGTACACTGGACAAAGAAAAAGACATGTAAAGCGTAGAAGCAAATGAGTCTTGCTGGAACTATATGTATATACTGAGGAACTCAAATGTTCTTTTGACCTTACTAAATAGCAAACTGCTGTCCAAATGACTCTTTCTGGCTCTTCTTCCTGGTCAAGTAGAGCAGGTTGCACATATGATTTTTCCCCTAGAAGGATAAAATTTCTGCCAGTTGGTTATCTGCAAGTGGATATGAAAGTCTGAGATTCAGCTCTTTCCATTTTTCCTCTTGTAACTGCAGGAAGTTAGCACCCACCCATCTCCTAGAAAAATGAAATATCCTAGGAAATATTGAAAAAGGAAAGAATAAGTTTCCCTGAATGAGGAAAGGAGAAACATGTTTTAAATACAAAGCAGCTTCCTGCAGCTCCCTGCCCCCACCCTTGCCAATGAGCCATTAAGGACTGGGCCCAGCTCACACATTCCTCCCACCTAGCCTGGAACAGTCTTCTACATAACAAAGAACCATAATAGGAATCCCAAAGCCTTTTCATTATACCACATGGGATCTGGTAAGATTCCATCAACCATGCCCCTGGGATTCAGGACAGCCCACAAGAGATGCCCCAGCATGCCCCTGGAAGTCTGACAGCCAATGGAATACATTTCTGTACAGGAACAGGAAACTAAGAGGTGGGGCCCAAAAGAGATTATAAAACCAAGGGACTCAGCATCTTTTCCTTCCTTTTCTCTTCACCCACATCTGGAAGCATGTGATCTACCTTTTCTGTACAGGGGCTCATGCCATATGCTCCTGTCCACCATATTAAGCCTTCTTTCCAAGCAACTTCCATGAATCCATTGTCTTTTTCCCCACTTGGAACTGAACCCAGAAGGATATTCCTTACAACATAACAAAAGGGAATGTCCATTTAAAAACCTTTGCAACCCAATGCTTGTAGATATGTTGTGGTTACAAGTTCCTCTGTTTATCTCCTCTGGAAGGCATTCCACAAAAGTGATTTGGCATGAAAGACCAAAATAAGCTGAAGACATCTTATGTTAAATTTATTTATCATCAGAAAGAAATTTAAAGCTTAATAGAAAGATTACATCTTTAAATATCTTCTGTTTGAAAGGGAAAGGATCTTTCTATACAAAGAAATACATCAAGTCAAAAACTATGGTTCTACTAGTTTTTATTCATAACTTAACCAAATATAGTTCAAATGAAGAAGTATTCAAACATGCCATCCACCTGCAGTTTGAAGCAATATAGTGTAATAGAGGGGAAAAGTTTTACCATTTGATTCTGCTGATTTTATAAATTGGCCCTTCGATATAGTGGAACTCAAGAAATGAATTAATAAACTTTAATTGGTGCAGATGCTAGCCAACCTATAAATGCATTTCAGAAAAATACTTTTTTTAAAAAGGCACAGAATTAATATGCTTCATACCCATTGTGGCAGAACCATGGTAATTATGAATTTGGCAGCATGTACTTTAGATTGGCTAGAGACCAGGTTGATATATATTATTTGATTATAGAACGATTCATTATAAATATGGCAGATCTATCTGTATTTCTTCCTAGGAATGTAAATTAGCATGAACTGTTGGTGATAGATGCTTTTCTGTTTGAAATGTGCATACAGTTACAACATAGGCTGGGAGAGGGAGAGGGAAAAGGAAAGAGAGGGAGAGAGAGGGAGGGAGGGGGCGAGAAAAAGAGAGAAAAGGAGGAAAGAGAAGAAGACAACATTTAAGTCTATTGTACCTATAACAATGGCAAATTCATTATTTTTAAATCTGGCCTGGTTCAATACTGAAGCATTCTTGAATATCTGCATGGAGCCAATGTTCTATCTTCCTTTAAATATTTTTCTCCAGTTCTCCATACAGCATTAACTATTGGACTTGGAAGCTGCCATTTTAATGTCAGCAATTACTTGTTGCATCAGCGTATGAAAAGAGCAGATTCCAAATTCAGATACAGTTGCTGTTTTGAATCTGTCTTTAATGAGCTTCCACCCATTACTTCTTGTCCTGCCCTTAGATCAGGGCTGTCAAACTCCTGGCCCACGGGTCGGATGCATCATGTGCTGGCCACACTCGGTTTAGCGGAGGGGGGGGGGAAATCCCGATATGTCACGTGATGCCGCCGTGATGACGTGAGTTTGACACTCCTGCCTTAGATGCTTTGGAGAATAAATGACCCCTCTCCTCCTGTGATTGCCTCTCAGGTACCAGAAGACAACTATCATCTCACCCATAATTCTTCTCTTCATTAGGCTAGAGTCTAGACATACCTAATTCCCTCTACCATTAATCATATAGTTTAGCCTCCAGACCCTATTTATTTATTTTATTATTTATTATTTATTATTAGGTTCTTCTATGCTGCCCTACTCCCGAGGGACTCAGGGCGGCGTACAACATTGTGCGAGATGTATTTGTTGCTCTACATGTATTTGTTGCTCTTCTCTGCACTATTTCTAGAGCCTCAGCCATTTTTGTATTAACGTGAGATGAATTGGATGCAGCATTCCAAGTGTGGCCTCACTAGTGCAGTATAGAGTGGTATTACAATTTTGATGCTATTCCTCTGTTAATGCAGCTCAGGCTTTTTTGGTAGCTGTGCACAGGGCTGGTTTGTACTTAAGTGATGGTTCACTAGGACACTTAGATTCCTCTTGCAATTACTATTCTTGAGCCAGGTACCACCTATTCTATAGCTGTGCATTTGTTTTTTCCTGCCTAAATGCAGGACCTTGCTTTTGTTTCCGCTGAACTGCCTCTTGTTGACTAGGGCCCAATGCTCATGTCTCTCACAATCATTCTGAATCATGAGTCTATCTTCCAAGGTGTTGGTAATTCATCCCAGTTTGGGATGAAAGTTTCACCCCAGAATTCAAATCTGATGAGTACCTCATCTAGATTATTTATGAAGATGTTAAAGAGCACTGGAACAGCAGGAGCCAAAATGCCTGGTAGCTTAAAAAAAGTATTTTGCAAAGGACAAGGGACACCAATTCAGAAGTAACATCATGAGTGAAAGGATATATCTATCAGACTGGGATCCTAGCCATAAATCACAGTGGACCTATCAAGAACATATACTCTGAATGATAATCAGGGTATGAAGAGGGTTACACATCCCTGGATGAGAGTACAGAGAGGAAGTGTTACCGGTACCTCCCTAGCATAGCACAGCAGCAAATGTGCATGAGATAGGATGGCCTGAGGAAGGTTTCATGTTGGGGTATTAGTAAGGAAAAGGAGGTGAGGTTGAGAGTGAGGAGAATTTTTTGTTAATAATATGAATCTAGGAACATCCAGAGATGTTTGGTGCATTACATTCTGAAAATTAACAACATGATGGCCAGAAAAATTAAATTAGATATCAGAGGGGAGAAAACTGAATAATGTGGGAAAAGTCAAAGATCAGGGCCTATCCTACAAAGACATCTAAAGAAGGCTTGTGTAAAATAAAATATTGAAGTGAATTATCTTTGTCATAGCCCCCATATTGTGGAAACTTCTGCCCCCAAAGATATGCCTTCAGATATTTAAGGAGATTAACAGATTAACAGAGTTGGAAGGGACCTTGTAGGTCATCTAGTCCAACCCCCTGCTCAAGCAGGAGACCCTACACCATTTCTGACAAATGGCTGATGCTAAAAGATGCTAAAACTGTTCTTATTAAACTTTTGATGACTGAGCCATAATGTTGAGCCATCATGTATATTCATTGGAATTCATTTAAAGAACCCTTTTACATTGTTTTTGTTATGTTATCCTGCCTGCCAGAATCTTAGGACTGGATGGTATAAATGTTTTTTGTAATATACAAAGAAATACATAAAACCACCGGGGTTGCTTATAATATTCATAACATTCATCCCAGATCCTTATACCATTATTTCTGTTCATTGTTTCAAATTCTAAAAAGTTCTTCTCTGTGCATGGGGCTTGTGCACAGGGCATCTGACTGAAACTCCTTAAGAGAGCTGCATCTTTTTTTTTTTACGGATTATTCGGCTACCTTCTGCAGCTGCAATGCAATCCCAGGAAAAGACACATTTGCTTTACCCATGCCCACACTGGTGCATCTTTTTGTTTTTGAACTGGAAGCTTTGCACCAGGGGCGGGTTCCTAATTTTTTTTACTGCCACTCTGTGGGCGTGGCTTATTTTGTGGGTATGGCTTGCCAGCATGTGACTGGGTGGGCGTGGCTTGCTGGCCATGTGACTGGGTGGGCCTGGCTTTTCGGACTGCTGAAGGGAGGGGAACTGAGATAGGTCCTGCCGCCCATTCCCCCTCCCCTCAGCAGCTCGAGAAGCCTCAAACATGCAAAAATGCCTAGGATCATCACCGCACGTTCATGGCTTCTCGGACTGCTGAAGGGAGCGGAATGGAGATACCTCCCGCCGCCCATTCTTTCAGCATCTCACACGCTCCCTCAGCCATCCTCCCCTGCTTGGACTCACTGTGGGGTAGGAAGGCAGCGCATGCGCAGTGTCGGAAGCTCGGCTTCTGGGCATGCGCAGAAGAAATTTTTTAAAAAAATTAAAAAAAAAATTTTTTTTAAATGGCAGCGCCCAGGCACCAGCAACCGACCGCACCGGTACTGTGATGTCACCAACGGGCCACTACCGGTGCTATAGAGTGGACCGCATTGGTAGGAACCCACCACTTCTTTGCACAGTCCTAATAACCTGCAAGGCAACATAATGCGGATTTTAAGATTTTTTTTATCCCTAGCGAAAATATTGGAATTGGGAATGACAAATGAAAGAGAGCAGAAATATAGAACTGTCTACGTATAATGTCAATAACTAAGAGGAGCAAAAAAATAAATAAATCTGATTTTGTATTTTGATCTATACTCTTCAGTTGCGGATGCAAATCAGAAAGAATTGGACAAGTAATAGAGTGCACTGCAACAGCCAGATTTATTTTACATCCCCGGGATTATATATGCATCTTTATTGAGGTTCCACCTGTTTCAAGACGGCCAGATTAGACTTTATGCATATTGATCTAGATCACATAGCACGTGTACGTGCACGCAAGTGAGAGAGTTATGGCATATATGGGCTGAGTGAAATAAACATATGAGGCTTCTATATCAGATCTTAATTTACTGCAACATTCTCTTGCTGGCATTTGTACCTACATGCATTTTATGACTCGATTGGGTGATTTAGGTTTCTGCAGGAATAAATTATGCAAGAGTGAATGGCTAGCACTTTATAAACATAAGACTGATACAAGCACATCTCTTATCTGTCCTTGAATTTTAGAATTGTCTTTGGCCTTGCATAAAAAATATGTCTTAAGCCTCCTAAAGCATAAAGGAATGTGGCAGCATTGCTTCTGCAGAATATTATTTGCACAGCAAACCTAAATATCTGCCTTTTGATGTTTGATCATCTCGCTGTAATAACTATTTTTTTAACAAAAGACATGGATCTTTTATTTATTTTATTCTCTGACCAAAGGTGCTAAATTCGTCCATAAATCCTAGTTTTGCAAGAACATTGAGTATGAGGTTGCAATCTAAATATCAATTTGCATGTGTCTTATCTATGCGTACAGAAGTGTTTAAAACATAAATAATTCTGTTTGATGCATTATATGGTGAGGGGCTTCTGTGCGCCTTCAAGTCAGTGTTGACTCATGGTGACTATCTGAATTTACTCTGCAGATTCCTTGGCAAGATTCGAGAAGTCGTTTGCCAGGGGCCCCGCTTCATGGGACAGAGAGAAGGTGACTGGCTCAAGGTTACCCAGTTAGCTTTGTGATTAAGACAGGACGAGAACTCACTGTCTTCCAATTTCTAGCCTGTGCCTTAACCACTGCACTGGATTAGCTCTCTACATGGTGTTATGTGAGCTAAAATTGAGGAAATAGAAGATACTACAGCAAAAAATCAGAAATGTTCAGGTTAAGTCATTGTCATGAATTCAGTGGATCATGTAACATGATGATGATTTCATTTCGTATTTAGCCTTTCTGTCCCTAATTTACACATGAAACAGGCAGATAAAAGGTAAGCACAACCTTGCGTAATTGTCTTCATTTCCCCCCCTTTGAGTCAGCCTACTCATAGGATTATAACACTAAAGTGAAAGTGAGTGAACAATTTCCCCTTTATTTCTTTTTCCTGCAGCTCCTTGAAGTACCTTCAAAATAGTATAATCTGGAATAGAAAAGAATCCACTTTTTCATACAAGGGTACTCTGGACCTTCAAGAGGTATATCTATATCAAGAGGTATATCTACATCAAGAGGTATATCTACATTTTCTTCGGAAAAGTTCTGATCATACTATATGAGATGTCATAGACCAATGTTGGCGAACCTTTTCGAGGTCCCGAAATTGGAATGCGTGTGCGTGTGTGCCTGCTCTTCCGGTTTCCGGTGCACCGGCCACCTCGTCTTCCAGTTTCTGGCACGCATGTGCACATGAAGACCATCTGGCATGCACGCACTGGAAACCCGAAGAGTAGCTGCCCAGTGTGCATGCGTGTGCCGGGAAGATGATCTTCCGGAAAGATGGTCTTCGCGTGCACATGCATGCCAGAAACCGGAAGACCAGGTGGCCTGTGCTCATGCGCACATTGGAAAGCAGAAGAGCAACAGGCGACGGCTCACGTGACCGGAGAGATGGCTCTGCATGCCACTTCTGGCACACGTGCCATAGGTTCGCCATCACGGTCATAGGCTATAAGCTGCACATTATGTTTGAATGTTTCTTTCCACATTATTCAACAGGACCAGCAATGATACAATTAAAATCAAAAACACTTGAAGCAAGTTGCTGCAACAATATCTTCAAGCTGCAGGGAGATTGGGGATAACCTTTCATCCTACACCTTCAATATTTCTAATTTTATGGGATATTTTAAAGGTGGGGTGTTAGTTCCATAAAAATATTCAATGGTGGGAGAGCACAAATATCATTTCAAATTTTTAGGGAGAAGCACAAAGATTTTACTTGGATTATATTAAAAAAAATGCATGATAGCTGAAAGGATGTGAAGTTAATAAGCATTATAATAGCCGTTTCTCATTTAATGTATAATAATGATTTTGCATCATGCTGGCAAACTACAAAAGCATGAAACTTTATCCCCATGTATGATCACATGCAGCTGTATACTAATTTGTTTACAATTACCGAACAAACAAACTCTTAAGTTATTTGCCTTAGGTTTTCTGCAAATGTGAAGAGAACTATTTTAAAATGGACATCTCAAGATGCTCCTAGCTTGAGACACTCACGCCAAAGAGCCCATGTAGGGCAACCATTTATCTGAACAATTATGGACGGAGAATCCTTTTCTTTGATGGTTTCTCCTTTTGGCTGTTTGAAGCTTATAGAGAAACAGGCAAGGCGGACTGTCCAATAAATGCCACACATTCAGTTGATATTAAGATAATTTTACTCTCAAATAAGAAATAAAAGGAAAACAAGGCTCAGCAATTCCATTATTATTTGCATTTTTAGTGGCATTTAAAAGTAAAACAGTGTGTAATATGATAATACATACAAACATAATATACATTTAGAATTTATGTACGTAATTGTGGAAGGCAGGATCGCTGCACTTCATATATGTTATAATCCTTAATAAAGTTTGATGAAGAAAGTTAGCACTAATAGTAATAGATTTCAAGGAGCAGAGCTTAACTCCTGATGAGTAGAAAAGTACATCCTGTAAGTTATCTTATCAACAATAGAGAAATAACTTGCCATTATCTTTTAACTTCCTAATCTAAGGAATAGTAATGATATTATCATTACTATTAACCCTATTAACAATATTTCTATACAACTATTCAATTCCTGGAGAAAATAAATCTGTGTGGTTGCAATCAATTAAATTTTCAAATAAAATTCTTGGCAGTTCATAAAAGATACAACCACAAAATAAAATAGTTAAAAATAATTATGTCTGTTAAATATAAATTTAGATATATGTTGCAGATCAAAGACTGCTTAAATTAACTCCATCTTCCTAAACCCTTCCTAAATGAAATCAGGGATCCTCCTATTATTATATGGCTATATATGTAGTCCACGACTTGCAAAAGTTTGCTTAGTGACTGTCTGAAGTTACAACGGCACCGAAATAAGTGACTTAGGAACCATTTTTCACACTTATGACTGTTGTAGCATCCCCATGGTCACATGATTTATATTCAGATACTTGACAACTAACTCACATTTATGATAGTTGCAGTGTCCCGGGGTCGTGTGATCACTTTTTGCAAACTTTTGACAAGGAAAGTCAATGGGGAAATCAGATTCACTTAACAACCGGGTTACTAATTTAACAACTGTAGTGATTCACTTAACGAATGTGGCAAAAAAAGTCATAAAATGGGACAAAACTCACTTAACAAATTTCTCACTTAATAACATAAATTTTGGGCTCAATTGTGGTCAGTCATAAATTGAGGACTACCAGTAGTAACTTTTAGTCCCTGGCAAACAGACTGCTATATTTTGCACAATTCCAATGTTGAATTCCTGCACAGGCAGACTCATAAAAATCATATTTCAGTAATCTAACCTGGCCATGATAAGAGAATGAGTTCCTGACACCAAAGCATCCCACTCTAAGTAAGGCCACAATTACACAGAGTTGTAAACTAAGCAAAGATTCTCATGGGCAGGGCTTTAGTTTCCAAATTCAGCAGTAAATGGGAATCCAGAAATTTTCAGGACAAGGAGTTATTGATGGGCCTGAGCAACACTGACATGTTTAAAAGGTTCAAGAGAAGTGCTTGTTCCTATCCATTGTTGGAAGAAATATCCTTTTGGATTCAATTCCAAGTGGGGAAAAAGACACTGGAAACATGGTGGCTGCTTGAAAAGATGGTTTTAATGGTGAACAGGATTACATGCCTTGAGTACCTGAACAGAAAAAAAAGGGGGCGAGATGCTGAGAGTGCCTTGGTTTTATGCCTTCTGTTGGGCCCCACCTTAGTTTCCTGTTCCTGTACAAGAAATGTATCCCATTGGCTTTCAGACTCCCAGGGGGCGGGGGCCTTAGCTAACTTTGTAGGCTTTGTCTGTGTCCCAGGCTTGTTTGAGTGCTGGCTGATGTAATCTTCCCAGATGCCATGTGGTGAGTTTCTGTTGCTAAATGGGTCCTATTATGTCTTTTGTGTTGCAGATGAGCTGGCTCAGGCCTTAATGGCCCATTGACAAAGGTGGGGGGCGATGAGTTTCTGCCTCCCTTTTAGGGGGAAATATTCTGCCCTTTTAATATTTCCTAAAATATTTCATTTTCTAGGAGAGGGGTGGGTTTTAACTTCCTACACCATGCCCTAATGCAGGGGTAGGCAAAGTTGGCTCTTCTATGACTCATGGACTTCAACTCCCAGAATTCCTGAGCTAGCATGATTGGCTCAGAAAGTCTGGGAGTTGAAGTCCATGAGTCATAGAAGAGCCAACTTTGCCTACCCCTGCCCTAATGAAGGGTGAAATCCAGTGAAAGTCCCTGTTGTGTCTTTCCAAGAGTCTCCAAATTGTTTGATCCACATGCCGGCTATTCTTCTGCAGCTTAGATGGATTTACTTTTTCAATGTAGCCCAAGTTGTGCAGAACTGTTCTGGACAGCTCCCCAAACTTAGTGAGTTGAGGGAGATATAAAAAGCTGTGGATACACACCCAGACAGCCATAGGCAGAGAGACTCAGACATAAACATGCCCAGGGAGAAAGGAGAGGCGCAATTAATTAAGGAGTCTCCAACCTTGGCAACTTTAAGACTTGTGGACTTCAACTCCCAGAATTCCTCATCCAGCAAAGCTGGCTGAGGAACTCTGGGATTTGAAGTCCACAAGTCTTAAAGTTGCTAAGGTTGGAGACCCCTGCCCATGGCAAAGGAAAAGAAGAAAAACAAAAGGAAATGGCCAGTAAAAAGGCATCCTGGAGAGATAAAGAGAGGAAGAGAGAAAGCTTTTAAGGCAAGGGAGAGAGATTGATTCTTGGGAGCAAGATGTAAAAGGGCAAAACCAGAAGGCCTTTTTCCTTGCAGCAGTTTATCCAATTGGGATTCAATCAATCAATAATATTTATGCAGTCAATGACCAGCAAAAACATAAAAGAACAAAAACAGAGTGAAGCAAATAAATACTATACTAACAACTAGCGGAATAAATCACAGAATATAATCATTGTTGCCCAACTGGGATCCTGCTCCAAGAACTAACAAGGAGGGGGAGAGAGGCCCTGGGGGTAGATAAAGGATTCAGGAGATTGGAGATTGGCCTGCAGATCAGCCAATGTAGATAGAAGAGTGAAAAGAGGCTGGAAGTTTCACAAGTATAGAAAATGACAGAGACGACCTTGGAAAAGGAACACAGTGGTTAATAAACCATGATTTAAGCCTGGGTAAATAAGATACCTTTAACTGTCTTTGATGTAAGAGGAAGGGAAGGAAGGAGGAAAAGAGGGCTTCCTTCAAGTTTCTGTTACTACAGCCGAATGTTTCTCAAGTGCAGAAATGTTTGGTACCTGCTAATATTTAACATGAAATAAATAAATAAAGCTGTTGCATGTATAAATCAGCCAATCAGTTGGAAGCGAGAACAGAATATTCTCTCTGATGTGCTAGCACGAATATCGAGGGAAAATGGCTAGCCACCTGCCCTAGAGACATCCAATTCAATTAAAAGAGATCGCCTTGCCCGGTCCTGATGGTTTGCTGTTGGGCAACATCAAGCGAAAATCTGTACCTCCTCTTAGAGATGAAGAGTTGACGCTTAAGCCACGATGTGTTCAAATGTTGTGGTTGTTTGGAAATAGTTGCCCTGAGATCTGTCTGAACAGCAGTTCCTTAGAAGTGTAAAAAGGAGAAACATAGTAAAATAAATTGCATATTATCCCTCGTACAAAATTCTTAATGGGAAGTTGGCTCTTTAGAAACATTGATTGACTTTACTGAATTACACGTCGAGGCCAACAAAATACCGGTAAATAAAGAAATAAATAATCATAATCTCAGAGATTCAGGGAGAGATCAAAGAGCTCCATTAACAATGCAGCAGGGGGTAAAAAATATGTAGCAAAGGGTTGTATAGTTCTGATGAGAGACACCTGGGGAACTGGAACAGACTCAGTAGGGGGAAACTACAGAAAGGAATAAAGGAGGGGAAGTGGGTGGCCAATTATTGCTGATCTACAAGGTAGAGGCTGCCCAAATGATTCCGATAGCAGTTTTCTTTAGGATGCATCTCACATACTGAAGGCAATAACTAAAATAGCATTGGGAAAAGGATAGGAAATTCTTCAACCACAAGCAGCGGTGCAGCATAGTCCAGTACAGTTCAGTGGAGCTGCAAAGGAGAATTATCCAAACTTTGTACCAGCCAGCCTTTTACAGCCGGGGTCTCCAACCTTGGCAACTTTAAGCCTGGCGGACTTCAACTCCAAGAATTCCCCAGCTAGCAAGCTAGCTGGGGAATTCTGGGAGTTGAAGTCCGCCAGGCTTAAAGTTGCCAAGGTTGGAGACCCCTGATTTACAGAATTGGTAAAACTACAGAGTTGCTTGACAAAGCTCTTCATGTTAGCTCAACTTCTTTCAGTAACTGGAAGAGGCTTCTATACACAATATATCAAAGGAGTCTTAGAAGAGGCAGAGAAAAGTTATATTACCTCTTTTTTTTTTTGCCTCTTAGAAGCAGAACACCACACTGCTTCATAAAGCATTTTTAGGGAGTGAGTTGCACAATTTTTTAATTGAAGTGAAGTATCTCTTTATGGATCTATACAGACGTACAAGCGCACCATGCAATCTGAACTGCAGTATTTAATGACGAGACGAATGCATAGGCCATGTGTATGTACACCAGCGGTGGGTTGCTCCTGGTTTGGCCCGGTTCTGTGAACTGGTAGTGCCGGTGGCGGGAGGCTCCGCCCACCCGCCCAGGACACTTTTGTGCATGCGCAGAAGCATCGTGTGCAAACCGGTAGCAACAGGTTTTAGAACCCACTACTGATGTACACATAGACTACGTAATGTATTTTAGTGACTTTAATGGATGATTGAATGAGGAAGATCTCTGACCTTCTATCATTCTTTTCCTACCTGGAAAAAAAAATGTTACTTTCAGTATGAAGCTATCCTTTTCCCTGATTATAAATCTGTTAATCTAGCCACAACTTTTCTTAAACTATATCTATATCCCTTATTAAAAAAAACTATAGATCCCCATTTTTGAAGTACAGTGAAATGGGAAAGTTACCGTTTGTGATGCAAGGGTTAAGAAAAATGTCACTAAGGAATTAGTGTCTTTTTCTATCATAGCATTCAAAAGATACCAGGGAAGAGAAGAAAGGAAATGTGAGAGAAAGAGAAGAATAATCTGGGTTTTTCAAAAGTTTTACCAAGTCTAGGGAAATGTACTTTTTACATTTGTGCCAGTTACTGTAATTAGTAAACTCATTCTTAATAGTGTTGTTAAAAATGTAATTTTTCACACTTCTTCTGACTTTGACACTGCTGCTTTTGAAACTTCATTTTGCACTTGGTTCCATTGTTCTTTAATCTGCTGCACTTTGCATTTAGTATCACTGAAATTTCGCACTTACTATGTCAATAACATCTGGCAAAATTGCCACCTATTAAGAGTAAGTGTTCTCTTTTTTTCCCCCTCCTGTGAGAAATGTGATGGTGTATTATGTTGGGTTCCCTTGAGAGGCTAAGGAGACAATTTTAAAGCATATAAATGCATTAAAGAAATAACCTGAACTAGAAGAGAAGGTTAACAAAAGTCAGAAACTTTTTATTATTATTTTAACATTTTATTTTGGTTGTTAAAAGCAGCCTGGAAATGTGAGGAGTGACTAGATTATTGGGCTTTAAAAGTGTTCGTGCATTTAGATCAAGGTAATTTTTGCAGTCCACAGATCTAAAGTGTTTCTTTTATTTCTTTCTTCACCCCCACCCCAGTCTAGCTGTTCTCAGCCCAGCTAATTTTAATCTTTTGTTTATCTGTCTTATTAACTGATTAATAAATAGCCTTGCACAATTTCATTCATTAAAAATAGCCCATACCATATAAACCAGTGTGCATGGTTTTCAATTATATGCAGAAGTTTGAAGCCACTCCTAACAAAGCAACACATGAGTCTCGCCTCTGGAAACTGCAAAGAGATGCTGAATCTGATATTAATCATGTCCCAAAGTTAGTGGAACACTAGTATTATGTCTCTCTCTGTGTGTGTATACACATACCGTGTTTTCCCGAAAATAAGACCCTGTCTTATATTTTTTTGAATCCTGAAATAATTTAATTTAATTTAATTTAATAGACGTTCTTATAGGCCGCCCAATCCCGTGGGACTCAGGGCGGCCTATAAGTGCTTGGCCTTATTGCCATGCACTCAAAAGCCCGATTGGGTTTATTATCAGGGGATGTCTTATTTTGGGGAAAACAGAATACATAGAATTTTTTATTGGCCAAGTATGATTGGACACACAAGGAATTTGTCTTGGTGCATATGCTCTCAGTGTACATAAAAGAAAAGAAAAGATACGTTCGTCAAGAGTCATAAGGTACAACAGTTAATGATAGTCCGGGTACAAATAAGCAATCAAATCATATTAGGAACCAGTCAATATAAATCGTAAGGATACAACCAACAAAGTTACAGTCATACAGTCATTAGCGGGAGGAGATGGGTAACGGGAACGATGAGAAGATTAATAGTAGTGCAGACTTAGTAAATAGTTTGACAGTGTTGAGGGAATTATGTGTTTAGCAGAGTGATGTCGTTCGGTGTCTAGTTGTTCTGGTGTGCAGCGCTCTATAGCATTGTTTTGAGGGTAGGAGTTGAAGTAGTTTGTGTCCAGGATGTGAGGGGTCTGTAAATATTTTAATGGCCCTCTTTTTGACTCGTGCAGCATACAGGTCCTCAATGGAAGGCAGATTGGTAGCAATTGTTTTTTCTGCAGTTCTGATTATCCTTTGAAGTTTGTGTCTGTCTTGTTGGGTTGCAGAACCAAACCAGACAGTTATAGAGGTGCAGATGACAGACTCAGTAATTCCTCTGTAGAACTGTATCAGCATCTCCAGTTTGAGCTTTCTGAGTTGGCGCAGAAAGAACATTCTTTCTATATTCCAGACAGAAACATTTTCTTACATTATTTATTCCGAAAAGTTATTCAATTTATGATGACAAAAAATCAGAATATAGTAAAATCTCAGTTGAATGCAGTAACTAGGAGAAAGGAGAGAGACAGGGAAAAGAAAGAGGGGACAGTTTCACATTGTAAGTTCGGTGTAGCATATTTTTCCACATTTGTTATTTATTTATAGGCAAGTAACAGTGTGACTCCAAAGAAACATTAGTTGTACAGGGACCATGAGTGAAAGAATGGACTAAGACTTAAAGGTTAAGACTTCCAGAGACAGAGGAAATGAGAAAGGGGTATGGTTTCTACTCAGGGGTGGGTTCTGGTTTTCTTCGCTGCCGGTTCGCTCAGTGACGAGCTGCGCAGGCGCAGTGTGTCAACACAGCTTCTGCGCATGCGCAGAAGCAAAAAAAAAGATGGCACCTCCTATGGCGCCGCTGAGAAAGCCAGTTTGGGGGCGTGGCAGGCCTGGGTCGCTGCCGGTTCTAGCGACTCAGGCCGCCAAGTTACTACCAGTTTTATAGAACCGGTCCAAACCGGGAGGAACCCACCTCTGTTTCTACTGTCCAGGAGAAAGTATCACCAGACTCTGTAGGACAACCTCTGCCTAAGCAGAATGCTGGCAGCTACTTAAAGAGCTGTCAAAAATACTCTCCAAAAAGAAATAACAGTAATGAAACAGCAAAAGTATACAAATATACAAATATACAAATAGATATAATATAGGACTAAGAAATATAGATAATGTACATAAGATGTTATGATTGTAAGCCATCCAGTTACCTTATGGTAAGATGTGTGGCCAATAAATTATAGATATATAGTTATAAATACAGAGATAGATAGATAGATAGATAGATAGATAGATAGATAGATAGATAGATAGATAGATAGATAGATAGATAGATAGATAGATAGATAGATAGATAGATAGACAGACAGACAGACAGACAGACAGACAGACAGACAGACAGACAGACAAATAGAATAGAATAGAATAGAATAGAATAGAATAGAATAGAATAGAATAGAATAGAATAGAATTCTTTATTGGCCAAGTGTGATTGGACACACAAGGAATTTGTTTTTGGTGCATAAGCTCTCAGTGTACATAAAAGAAAATATACATTTGTCAAGAATCATGAAGTACAACACTTAATGATTGTCATAGGCAGAGGTGGGTTCCTACTGGTGCGGTCCAGAACGCCGTTCCTGTAGTGGCCTGCTGATTGCATAATTTTGGCGCTACGGCTCCGGTGCTGTCTTTGTCGATCCCATTTGAAAAACTGGGCAGCTGCTAGCAAAGAGGGGAGAGTGAGGGGTTAATGCTTCTGTCCCCTTCTCTCTCCTCCCTCCTGGCCCATCCCATTTGAAAAACAGGGGCTGCTAGCAAAGAGGGGTTGATGCTTCTGTGACAAGGGGAGCCGGAAAGCGTCTTGGTCTCACCCCGCCTCTCTTCCTCTTGCAGCCATGTATGCTGCTGTTGCCGTTCCAGAGGGCTTTCCTTGGAGAGAGTCCTTTCCCTGGAGTGGGGTGGGAATGGGGATTTTACAGTATCCTTCCCTTGGAGTGGGGTCCGAATGGAGATTTTATAGTATACTATCCCTGGAATGGGGTGGGAATGGGGATTTTACAGTATACTATCCCTGGAGTGGGGTGGGAATGGGGATTTTAATGTGTGAAGTGTTGAAGCCATGGCACAATAAATACCCTCTAATACCTACAACTGTGTTGTGCTTCAGGCACTTATTAAACATTTTAAGCTGCCCAATTATTTGGGGTTTCTTTTCAATGAATTACAATGGCTTAATCAGATTATGTCCTTGGATAGGTAAGTCCTCGATTTACAACAGTTCGTTTAGTGACCGTTCAAAGTTACAATGGCACTGAAAAATGTGACTTATGACCATTTTTCACACTTAATGACCGTTCCAGCATCCCCAGGGTCATGTGATCAAAATTCAGACACTTGGTCACAACACCAGCAAACCACTCCCACCCGGTCACATGACCATCAAACCACACCCACAAAACAAGCCACTCCCACAGAGCGCTAGTAAAAAAAAGTTGGAACCCATAGGGTACAAATAAGCAATCAGGAAACAATCAATATTAATATAAATCGTAAGGAATCAAGCAACAAGTTACAGTCATACAGTCATAAGTGGGAGGAGATGGGTGATAGGAACAATGAAAATACTAATAGTAATAGTAATGCAGCCTTGGTAAATAGTTTGACAGTGGTGAGGGAATTATTTGTTTAGCAGAGTGATGGCTTTTGGGGAAAAACTGTTCTTGTGTTTAGTTGTCTTGGTGTGCAGTGCTCTATAGCATCGTTTTGAGGGTAGGAGTTGAAATAATGTATGTCCAGGATGCGAAGGGTCAGTAAATATTTTCACGGCCCTCTTTTTGACTTATGCAGTATATAGGTCCTCAATGGAAAGCAGGTTGGAAGTAATTGGTTTTTCTGCAGATGGATGGATGGATGGATGGATGGATGGATGGATGGATGGATGGATGGATGGATGGACGGACGGACAGACGGACAGACAGATAGATAGATAGATTCATAGATAGAGAGAGAGAGAGAGAGAGAGAGAGAGAGAGAGAGAGAGAGAGAGAGAGAGAGAGAGAGAGAGAGAGAGAGAGAGAGAATGTATTGGCTACACATCTTACCACACAATAACTCTACATGGCTTATAATCATAAAATCATATATCAAAATAAAGCTACAGTGAGACACAGCACTTCTTCAAGTACAGAGGCTAACTCCATTTCCCTCTTCCATTAAATTCCAACAAGAGCTGTCAGTTTGTCTGCAGCCAGAAACTGTTCTCAAGAGTCATGGGGTTGGAGAATGTCCAGTCAGAATGGGCAAACATTTTCAGGGGTGGGATGGCTTAATAGCTGACTAAAACTTCAGGCAAATATGTTGCCCTTTAAAATCCACCAAAATGAGATAAATCAACCTATTTGAACTGGTTGATTTATGTGAAGAGGTGAAATAGCAATAGCAATAGCAATAGCACTTAGATTTATATACCGCTTCATAGTGCTTTACAGCCCTCTCTAAGCGGTTTACAGAGTTCAGCATATTGCCCCCAACAATCTGGGTCCTTATTTTACCGACCTCAGAAGGATGGAAGGCTGAGTCAACCTTGAGCCGGTGAGATTTGAACAGCTGAACTGCTGAACTAGCGGTCAGCTGAAGTAGATTACAGTGCTGCTTTTAACCACTGCGCCACCTCGGCTCCTTAAGTGAAATAAGTGTCTTAACTTCTGCATGCCTCCCAAAACTAGGTACAATATTTCGGCCTTACCCACTTTGAAAATAAACTGGAAGGAAAGTAGAAGATATTGTTTTCAGCATGTGGGTTAGCACACTGGCATTAGATCTTCGTGGCTCCAAGACAATTTTCTATACATGCTTAACATCAGATGACTGTCATGTGTGTCTTTCAACTTTTCTCATCTAAATTAAGAAAAGAGTTGTAAGCAAGGCTCTGGAAGGCTTGAAATAGGATGTCAGAGTCTATTCTGTAAAAAAGTAGATGGAGAAACATGCTACAGTGTGTGAAACCAGACCAAACATGATACGTGATTAAGTTACAATGAAAATCAAATTAAAGACAGCTAATATCCTTCTTCCTCAGGTACTAAAAAAACCCATTCGTATTCTGCCACATTAAATGTGACACTTCTGCAGTAAATTTTACAGGGCTCATGTATTGCTTACAGAACTTTGGTCAACGGGAATGCAATCCTGAAATTTCAGATTTGCCGCTGTACATTATACTGTAATCCAAAACTGAGGATGGCTATTATTTAAAGTGACTAGGGAGGCAAATCTTCTAGCGCCAAAATATAATTTTGTAACATAAACCAAAGATTCTATATCCAGTTCTATATCTAGCTTTCTTGTTGTGCAAATACAGTGTCTGTTTTAAATGTTGCTAGCTATACTCCAGTCTTGCCTGTGATAGGCTCAAGAAATTTCCTAACATCTGTACAACAGATACTGGAGGATAAAGTTCTATGGAAAATCTCAAACATAATGTACACTTTAGCCTCAGTTTCTCCCATATAATAATAAGATGGCATACCATAACAGACTTTTGACATCACTAATCTCTGTCCCTCAATTTGCTATCCAGAGCTGAACTCTGTATTTGTAAGTACTTGTAGCTGAAAATAAGCATATCTTGGCTAAGTGTCAGACCAAAATTAGAAGTGAATTGGAAAATCCTGCCCCTTGGTTTACATCCTGGGAGACAATCTTGCATAATTGATTTCAAAAAGAAAGTCCATCAGTAAGGTTTTTGAATGCATAATGGAATGTGAAAATGTAGGAGATACTTGATTTGCAAATAGTAAATATTTAACATTCCTCTAAACTTGCCAGAATGATCATGGCATAGAATAGTAATTAATTGGAAACTGAATAAGAGCCAGGAGTGTGATGTGGTCGCAAAGAAAGCCAATGCAATTTTAGGCTGCATCAACAGAAGTATAATTTATGATAAGTAATTGTTCTACTTTGTTTGCTTTTGT
The DNA here is from genome assembly GCA_023053685.1 of Diadophis punctatus similis. Lineage (NCBI taxonomy): Eukaryota > Metazoa > Chordata > Lepidosauria > Squamata > Dipsadidae > Diadophis > Diadophis punctatus. The sequence continues at coordinate 290,480,116 of JALIGW010000001.1, forward strand.
TAGACCTTGAATATTATGATTAGTTCTAGGTTTCACAATTAGAGAAGGAATCAGATAATTTGAACTATGAACAGGGGACTAGAAGCTTAAGTTCTGTGAACATACTGTAGAACATAGAATAAAATGGTTGAAAGAGACTTTGGAGGTCTTTTAGTCCAATCCCCTGCTTGAGCAGGAGATCCTATACCATTCTGGACAAATAGTTGTCCAACCTTTTCTTGAAAACCTCTGGTGAAGGCGCACCCATTCCACTGGTTAATTGTTCTCTCTGTCAGGAAATTTATCCTTAATTCTAAATTGGGTGTCTCTTTAATAATCTTCCACCCATTGCTTCTTATCCTGCCCTCAGGTGCTTTGCCCTCAAATATTGGAAGACTCCTATCATGTCACCCCTAGTTCTTCTCTTTGTTAGACTAGACCAAGGATCCCCAAACTTGGCAACTTTAAGACTTGTGGACTTCAACTCCCAGAATTCTCCAGCCAGCTATGCTGGCTGGAGAATTCTGGGAGTTGAAGTCCACAAGTCTTAAAGTTGCCAAGTTTGAAGACCTCTGGACTAGACATTCCCAGTTCTGTAACCACTCATCATTTAGCCTCCATATCCCTTATCATCTTGATTGTTCTTTTCTGCACTCTTTCTAGAGTCTCAGCATTTTTTTTGGTATCGTGGTGACCAGAACTGAATGAAACATTCCAAGTGTAGTTTTACCATTGCAATATAAACTGGTACTAACACTTCACATGATCTTGATATTATCCCTCTGTTTAATGCAGTCTAGGACTGCATTGACTTTTTTTTTACAGCTGCAGTACACTGTTTGCTCCTAGTGGTTGTCCACTGGGACAATTCCTATCACAGTCACTACTGTTGAGCCAGGTACCATTTATTCTAAACCTGTGCATTTATTTTTTTCCTGCCTAAACATAATACTTTACTATTCTCACCATTGAATTGCATTTTGTTGGATAGGGCCCAGTATTCTAGTCTGTCAAAATCCTTCTGTAAATTGAGTCTCACAACCTCTGCAGGCAAGCTGTTACACTGGTTGATTGCTCTCACCATCAGAAAGTTTCTCCTTATTTCCAGGTTGAATCTCTCCTTGGTCAGCTTCCATCCATTATTCCTTGTCTGGCCTTCTGGTGCCTTGGAAAACAGCCTGACCCCCTCCTCTCTGTGGCAGCCCCTCAAGTATTGGAACACTGTTATCATGTCACCCCTGGTCCTTCTCTTCGCCAGACTGTCCATGCCCAGTTCCTGCAACCGCTCTTCGTATGTTATAGTTTCTAGTCCCCTAATCATCCTGGTTGCTCTCCTCTGCCCTTTCTCTAGAGTTTCAATGTCTTTTTTGTAGTGTGGTGACCAAAACTGGATGCAGTACTCTAGGTGTGGTCTAACTAAGGCTTTATAGAGTGGTATTAGTACCTCCCTAGTCCTAGATTGTATCCCTCTATTAAAGCAATTTAGGATTGCATTGGCTTTTTTGGCTGCCGCTGCTCATTGCTAGCTCATATTTAGTTGGTTGTCCACCAAGACTCCAAGATCCCTTTCGCAGTCACTGCTATTGAGTGTGGTTTCACCCAGTCTCTATATATATATCTTTGGTTTTTCTTACCTAGGTGTAGGATTTTACTTTTCTCTGCATTGAATTTCATTTTATTAGATTAGATGCCCCACTGCGTGCTTCCTTCCACTTGCATATAGCTCCATTGAGGTCTACACATTGAGTGCAGTTGGTACATCAGTTGCGATCCATCTGGTGTTAGTACCATCTATGCCACATTTTTCTATCTTACCAAGGAGTAGATTGTGGTCTATTTTGACAAACACCTTAGTGAAGTCTAAGTAAATTATGTCCACAGCATTTCCCTGTTTCCCTGGAATGTAATCCATCTGGACCTGGTGATTTGAACTTGTCTAGAGTTTGTTGAAGATAGGGCTCTTAAAATCTAAGACACTAGTTTGATTTTGTCCCATTACTTGTGCCTGCATTATGTTGAATGCTGGTATGACATGGTCACTCTGTCTCAAAGCTCCCGCATCTTGAACTCCTTCCATCATTTCATCCCTATTAGTAAGAATTATAGCTGACCTTCTAGTTCCCTCCTTTACCTTTTGGATGATAAAGTTGTCTGCTAAGGTTTGTAAGAAACTGTTTGACCTATGACTTGGTGCAGAGTTTGTCTCCCAGTTGATGCCAGAGTTGTTAAAGTCCTCCATTGCTACTGTGATGTGGTTCCTGCACACCTTAGATAACTGATTAGGAAAAAAATTAGCTTCTCAGTCACATCTTTGATCTTTGCTCCTGGGAGACAGCAGTACCTCCCTTGATAGGTTGTCTGGTCTACAAAATGTTGATTTTGTTCCTTTGTGAAATGAGACACCTATCAACAATACATGCCTTTTTCCCCCCTTGGGGAAGTCTGGTCTACTTTTCTTCCTGTCACTGATGATGTCTATGCACTTTCTTCCAGGTGGACAATATGAAATTGATTATTTAGTTCTGGTGGAGCCAGACTGCACTGAGTTGGACTACATGGACATTGTTTATTTTTTTCTCTGAGTGACAAGTGCCATCAGTCTATCTCTAAAGCTTCATTTTTTCTGGTGTTGTTGTTTGTTCCTTACTGTGTTCAGTTTGGTTACAGTCTTCTTCCTTTAGTTAGAGTTTTTCATTTTGTTGTTGGAGTTTCAGAGTGGCTAGACTTGGCTCTAGACCCTTAACTTTTTACTCAAGTAATTTATTTAGTTTATATTTGATACATATATAATTGTTCTATGAGCATGAATAGGTACATGGCACATATTTTGCAAATCACAACAGTGTTAGTCTTTTTTCCCACGACTACGTGTTTTTCCATGACTTATATTTTTTTCTACAAATGCTCTTGCAAATGTTCCCAATAGTACAAAACAGGTTCTCTTCCTTCTTTGAAATTTGTTTAATATTATTTTTTATGTTTTATTTTTTAACAGTCTTTTGAATACTGTCTCCTTTAATTTTAAAATTGGTATTTGCTCCCTCTTATGGTTAATGTTGAAATGATATATTAAACATTAGTGTTCTTCTGTTGAAGTAAACTTTAAATGTATCACCTCAAAGGTAAATTAGATTGCCTTCAAGATATTTGTCACAGAAGAAGCAAAAAGAATAAAAGGGGGAAAACTGTCAATTCTCAATTATTATGAAGGGTGTAGAAAAATAATAATTGCTCAATTGCTCCCACTAGTTCCAGGGCAGGAATTTGTTTTGTTTTTTTAGTAGTATTTCTAATCTTGTCTAATTTTGTGTAATTTAGTAGCCCTTGAGTCCCTACTTTCTTTTAAAATTTTAAAAACCTTAAAGATTTAGAAATTAGTTTTTTTTTTAAATAAAAAAATGTTTTAACCTTTTTTTAAAAAAAATGCTTTTATGAAGGATTTTAATTTTTGATAATAAACTGGTATTTTTTTTAGTTTTTGGGTCCCTATTTGTTAATCTAAAAAATGAAAAACATTTTTAAAAAATATTAATAATTTAATTACAATTTAAAATTGTTTGTTTTTTAAAGAAAATATTGGATTTATGTAGGGTTTTGTTTATTTATTTATTTGGTCTTTTGTTCTGTCTTGAGGTTAATGCTGAAATATGGCAACTTGCCCCACTATTTCGCCTGCCACATTGCACACTACCTCCCCATCATTTTGAGGGGTCCTGCTGCATATCACAATGCTGTTCCAATGCCCATTCCTATGACATTCACAGTGGCATTCTACTTCAGAGGTGAGTTTCAGCAGGTTCTGATCAGTTCTGGAGAACCGGTAGTGGAAATTTTGAGTAGTTTGGAGAACTGGTAGCGGAAATTTTGAGTTGCTTGGAGAACCGGTAAATACCACCTCTGACTGGCCCTGCCCCCATCTATTCTCTGCCTCCCGAGTCCCAGCTGATCAGGAGGAAATGGGGATTTTGCAGTATCCTTCCCCTGCCACGCCCACCAAGCCACACCACACCACGCCCACAGAACCGGTAGTAAAAAAGTTGAATCCCACCACTGTTCTACTCCTACATGAAGAGAGATTGCAACTCTTGGCATATTCAGCTTTGAAGAAAGGAGAATGTGGGGTGATATTACCCTTAAAATTTCCCAAAGTTTGTCATATAGAAGAAAATCAAGACTTGTTCTCTCTTATTCTGGACTGCCAGACACAGCAAAATGGATTGAAATTACAGGAAGATTGATTCTGATTGGTTCTGATTGTTAGAAAGAACCTCTTAATGACAAGGGCAGTTCAATTCTGGAAGCAATTTGCCAAAGAAATGGTGGGATCTCCTTCACTGGATCTGTTCAAGCAGAGAATAAAGAACCATTTGTTTTAAATGGAGTCTTGAATTGATCGGGGGCTGGATTTGATGACCTAAATGGCCTTTTCCAACCCTGAATCTGTTTTGCTACATTATAGGACTAATGTATTCTACATTTCGTTATACATTTGAATGTATACAAATTCTTATTTGCTCCTGCACCATCTCTTCGTTATTCTTGATCTCCCTGTCAGAAATAATGGAGTAAGTATGGAGGATGATGACGACGACAACAACGATGATGATAGTCAATTGATTATATGCTTTTGCTTCAACTTTGCTGTGTCTGCTATGGATGACAAGAAGTAGTAGCACTTTTATCTTATTATCAGTATTTGCTTTCTTCCACCTATAATTCAAGGTCAGCTATTTGCATCTGAATTGATTCTTAAGTACAATATGGAGTTTAGATACCACTGGTTATAAATAATAAGGTAGAGAAGTATAAAAGTAACACTCCTTCTCCATGGTCCCCCTCTCTCACTCATTCACTCCCTCTCTCCCTCCCTTCCTTCCTTCTTTCCTTCCCTCTTTTACTGTTTAACATCTTTTGTTTGACATGAATGCATTTTTCTGACAGAAATAAGTCTTTTGACAGCACTGGTGTCAAATGGTTTTAAGGCACAAAGGATTGTTCTTTACCATACCACTGATAAGCATCAATGTACATTAAAATGACTCATGGATTTTACAGTACTATCCAAGTATATGGGATGCAAGATTCATTCCCTTTGTTATGCTGGAAAATTATTTAGAAAAGATCAATTTTTCCCTTTATGATAACGTGGTCATCGGGAAGATATTAAAACAGAGGAATACCAACATGTACAGTACCTTGCAGGATTTTTTTATACCTCTTTAATTCTTAAAAAGAACATAGCTAGATCACACCAAAATACAGCAAAGTGAAAAGGTCTCTCAAAACTGAACTACCTCTGGTCCATGTAACTGGAGACCTATTTTGCCCATTCCTTCCAAGAGAAAGGGAAATGCTCTAATCATTTATTAGAGACAAAGTTCACCATCAGTTATGTTAGCAGCACACCTTATTTCTCTTCTTCTATAGTACTTTTGGCATTTTTTTCTGCTGCAGTTGACAGTCTGGCCTTTACCTTGCATCCTCCAAAATGTTGTTCCAGGGCAGGGGTCTGCAACCTTAAACACTCAAAGAGCCATTTGGACCCGTTTCCCACAGAAAACAAAACACCGGGAGCCACAAAACCAGTGTGGTCAACTCGATGTCACTCACTCCCACCCAGTCACATGACCCCCTCCCCAGCTACACCTACCCATGTTTTGTGGCTCCTGGTGTTTTCTTTTCTATGGGAAACAGGTATCTCTGTGTGTGTCTGTTTCTTTCTTTCTTTCTTTCTTTCTTTCTTTCTTTCTTTTTTTCTTTCTCTCTCTCTCTCTCTCTCATCTCTCTCTGTTTCTCTCTCTCATCTTTTTCCCTCTCTTCCCCTCCCTCTCCCTCCCTCTCTCATCTCTCTCTTTCTCCCTTTCTCTCATCTCTCTCATCTCTTTCTCCCTCCCTCTCCCTCCCTCTCTCCCTCTCCCTCCCTCTCTCATTTCTCTCTTTCTCCCTCTCTCTCATCATTTCTCTTTCTCTCCCTCATCCCTCTTTCTCTCTCTCCCTCTCCCTCCCCCTCTCATCTCTCCCTCTTTCTCTCCCTCTCTCTCTCCCTCTCTCTCTTTTTCTCTCTCATCTCTCTCTCCCTCTTCTCTCTCCCCCCTCCCTCTCTCATTTTTTTCCCTCTCTTTCGTCTCTCTCATTCTCTCCCTCCATCATTTTCTCATTTATTTATTTATTTCTCTATTTTATTCCCCTTTTCTCTCTCTCATCTCTCTGTCTTGTGCGCATGCGCACCCAAGCGGGATACCCTCCTAGGCCGGGATCACAGCAGCAGCGGGGACAGCGACTCCTCCTCCCGCTGTTGCCACTGTGCAGTGAGTTGAGTAGTGGGTCATGCTGCGCAGTGCAGGAGAAGCCACACTGCGCAGGAGAGCCACATTACGCAGGAGACTCAAAGTTTTTCCCTCCCTGCATCCGGTGGTGGCTGCTGCTCCTCCCTGTTCCCCTCTTTCCAGAGCTGACACAAAGGGAACTGTGGCTGGCGCTGAGCTGCCTGCGAAGGACACGGAATCGCAAAAAGCAGCCGGTCGTGGTCAGTGTGGAGAAAACGCTAGGGGTGCTTCAGCTGTGCGGCTCGGAGGAGAGATTTGCACCTTCTCGGGGCTGAGAGCAGGTCGAGCAACCAGGTTGGCAGGGAGCCACAGGAGAGGGGTCAAAGAGCCGCATGTGGCTCTGAGGCCATGGGTTGCCGACACTCGTTCCAGGGCATTAGATAGAGAAATACTTTTGCCATGCCTAAAAAGGTGAAGAACTTTCAGAGAATAGGCAGCAAAATCTCCCTTTTGATGGCAGACATTAAAAATAAAACTCAGGAGTACTTTTAGGAAACTTGCTTCTGATGGATTTAAACATAGATGTAGATTGAAAAAATGTGTTTCTAACAATGACCCACCAAATCACTTGCTGAGCAAGAGGTGCTATCCTTCTCCTCTTTTTTGCCTTTAGCATCTGACATCCAAAAGCCTTACTGCTTTCAAAATAAAGGATTGGGTAATGGGTCACTAAATGTAATGAATCATCACTGCCATAATTATCTCCTATAAATTGTCTATTTCACTTTTAAAGCTATATCCCAGGTTAATGGCTGAGATAATATAGAGTGCCATTTTTCCATAACCGGATATTGGATACTAACCTGTAGACTCAGTCATAGAGATTTCATCCAAGAATGGCCACTATGGCTACTATTGTACATTTTAGTGCTTATACGTTTCTTCATCCATTATAAACCTTTTTCAAAAGTTAAAATCTGCAAGACAAACCCATTTAAAAATGCTTCTGCATGACTGGAATTTCTGTCTAGAACATGGGACAAAATCTTCTCCTGTGTTATTCCAAAGCTATGGAATACACTTTCCCAGAAGGTATATTGGCTCCCATTCTCTTGATGTTTAGAAAATATATAAAGATACTTCTGTGGTGTCAGGCTTTTGACTGTCAACTAATTTTCAGATTAATTTTAATGTATGGTTTATTTTTTTTTATTTTTTAAAGACAAATGCTAGTTACCTTGATTATTTGCTTGAATACAAAAGCAAGCTAAAAATTACATCACTCAATAAATACACCTGGAAAGCATTAAGTTGTGCAAGGCACTTATAGTGAGTTTTACCAAAATAAATATAAGTTATAACATGCAACTCTTTTAAGCTCTTGATGCTCAAAGCTCTGGTGTGAACAGAGGAGGAGATCAAGCTTTTCTATTCACTTTCTTCTTGTCCACAAAAACTGAAACTTTGAGCTTTGATCAACCTCAAGCATGCCATCTCTTCTGCCCCAAAATAAATACACCTAATAATTATGTTTTTTATTCATAAGGAAGCATGTATTCTTTCCCACAACATCACGATCACTTGCAAATGCAATAGCAGCAATGATAGCTTATTAAATAGTAGAGAGAAGAAATGGTGCTGGACTCTAGCCAAATGTGTCAACCCCTTGAACATTTCAATTGCCCCTTTTTAGCATATTTTCAAAGTCTATGATATCCTTTTCAGGATAAAAAAAAGGCTGTACAAAGACAGCAGCAACTTTCTCATTTATGAGATTTAAAAACCATGGCATCTTTGCCTTTCACTACTGTTGCTGCCAGAAAAGACTTTTTTTTTACACTGGTGGCCCAAATCTCCAGATGTTAGCATCCACTGGAAGCTCTCAAAAAGTGGCATAGTAAGCTTCTCACCTGTAAAGCTGCTTCTCACCAGACCTTTGCAAAATATGAATAACCAGTCTCTCATAAGTCACTCTTGAAACCCATCCTACATGCAAATGGAATAAGAGAATAAAACTGAATTAAACTAGCACTGTAGAAAACTTATCTCATACATAGATATTTGCATTTATCAACAGTGACATAACATTTTGGGGATATTAACCCACAAAAAGAGTGATGTAGTTTTTACAATTCTGATCTGCATCATTATTATGCACCACACACAGATTATTTTGTTCAGCTGATTTAATTGGACATCATGCTTTCCATTCAAAAGTACAGCTAACTCTCGAAGCTCAAGAATGTAATGTAATAAATTACTGCTGTGCACTGCATGCCTATTGGAAATTGTACATCCACTTGCCCACCCATTCAGGTTTATGTTTTTGGGATTTATTTATCAATCTTCCTGACTTATTGGGGCATATATTCAAATGGATAAAATTATTGATATACTATATTTTTAATCTGACCTTTATTACTTTTAAGTAACTCAAAGCAGCAAACATATTTACTACCCCTTTCTCCTCCTATTTTCCCCACAACAAACCAGTGAGGTCAGTTGGGCTGAGAGAGAGTGACTGGTTCTAAGTCACCCAGCTGGTTTTTCATGCCTAAAAAAAAGTACCTTAACCACTATATCAGTTGGTTCAGGGGTGAAATCCAGCAGGTTCTGACAGGTTCTGGAGAAATTTTGAGTAGTTCGGAGAACTGGCAAATACCACCTCTGGCTGGCCCCAGAGTGGGGAGGGAATGGAGATTTTGCAGTATCCTTCCCCTGCCACGCCCACCAAGCCACACCCACCAAGCCATGCCACACCCACCAAGTCACGCCCACAGAACCAGTAGTAAAAAAAATTGGATTTCACCACTGAGTTGGTTCTATTGATGTAACATCATAAATATGAGGGATATGATTAAATATAACCCAAAAGATTCTAACATTGATAAGAATGTAGATATTTGCATTAATTGTGAATTTGAGAATCAAGATTATTTTGTTGTCTTTCCATAAGAAAGGAGTTTGAATGCAAGTCTTGGACACAGATATTAAAATTTGTATTTCATTAGGGTCCATAGTTCCCTATTTTGGGAAAGCTAGCATTTATTTTCTTGAACTTTCTTGAAAATGAGCCAACTACTGTCAACTTTTATTCATTTGGCTTTAAGAAGAGTCAATTTTCAGAGGTAATATCTTTATTAATAGTCCAGATACGTGGGACATATATAGGGCTAAGTAAAACAATAGGTTTTACTCTTCTCCTTATTCCTTGCTGACTACAGAGGCAACTATTTTGCAAACCCCAGAGCTTTGTACTTCATACACAACTATTCTAATAAGAAACAGTACAGAACATATTTTCACTTCATCTTGGTTATGCTTGCAAATGTTCCCATGCGAAATAATATATATATATATATATATATATATATATATATATATATATATATATATATATATATATATATATATATATATATATATATATATATACACACACACACATACATATATACACACACACACACACACACACACTTGTGTCAGATTTATTTTTAGGACTTGTTCCAGTCTATGTATGTTAGTCATTTCTTGGAAGTAAATGGTTCCTTTAAATAGTAGGTTGTTGACTTATTTGCTCCATATGTCTTCTCATGGTTAAAAATAATTTCTATATCATACTATCCCAATTAAAATCAGAATCAAAACAACCCCCAATCACCAACTTTCTGAATATTATCTGAATCTGTGATTTTTCTCAAACGGCTCTTAGTTGGACTTCTTAATCAAAATTCATTTGTAGCAGTTCTGATAATTTGGGATTGATTGATTTAATCAATTTTATGCTGCTTCAGTCACACTGACAAATATCTATGGACATCTCCCAGGAGACAGACCATTGCCCTTAAACACCGTATTAGGGAACTAAGGTTTAATCATAGCATATTCCCTTATTTCAAATATCAAGAGAATGATGAGCAACTGACACTGCAGAGCAGTTTATCCATGCAATTTTAAAAGTGGGAAGGAAAACAAATCAGTCAACATGTTAAAATTCAGTCATAGTAGGACACAATCTTATTTTATTATGTCTGAGCTCCTATTGCATCAGTATATACAAAATTCTGAAATACTAGATGTGTGCAAATACAAGAAAGTCCATGTCATGACTATTTTAGTTGAGGGTTACATATTTCATTACTTGATTATCAGCTGCCACAAGGAAGTATTGGAAAGGTTTTCTAGCTTTAAAAAAGTCATTTACTCCTCATCTCTTACTGTATTGCCAAAATCCATATGAACACTAGATGGGAGCAAAAATCTAAATTTCTCTGTATCTAGTGATACATGGCTGGAATTTTGCAGCCATGATATATAGCTGCTTATTCTCTCCCAGTGACACATACATCTACCCCAATGAAATTTCTTATGGATATCATAATGTGTGCTATTGGCTTCAATTCCTTTTTTATGATAATCAAGGAGACTGAACAAGGAGCCTTTAATGCATAGCTAGTGATGGAAGATGGTAGAAGAATAAGTTGCTGAATCTACATGCACATAGGAGAGAGTAAACAAGTTGAATTATGAGCTTTTAAGGACAGATATAAGAAAAATGTGTCTACACAGCTACATTCACACAGTGTCTACACAGCCATGTCCAATATTGAGATGGTAACTAGACATTCACTGGAGACCTAAATCTCAGCTAAACAGTTCAAAATCATGATTTGGAGAAGTATAAGTATATACATATACTTAATCCTACCTATGCTTGTCATGTATCTCCAGCATTCTTTCCTTCATAACTTACCTGTGCTTAGAACCTATGAATCCATTTTTATGTGTAGTGTGTACATGTGAGATATGTGTGTAACTAGGAATAGTTAGACCAGGTCAACACCTTTTCTGTCTCTCTCCCCAAACACCTTTATGTGATATTGCACACTGGCTTCAACACCAAGCTAAGCATAATAAAGTTCTGCAAGTGACATTTTGATATTATATATGAAACCTCAGTGAGGCTTTGGGGAGATCATAATTCCTCTATTAGCCAGGATTTCTTGGTAAGCTCCCATGATTTTGCAATCTCAAAATGTCATGTATAAGAGCCCCAATATCTATAAAATGTTGTGGTCACTTTGGCAATTTAAAAAGTAGTTATATTATGGGGGCTAACTGAGGACTTTGAGCAATACCTGTTAGTTATAAAGTTTTAACCACCAATTTGGATACCATTCCCATATTAGCAATTTCTCTCTTACCTTCTACTGTTACTTTATGAACTTTAATAAAGATAAAATTAGACCTCTACAGTATATGAATGTTTTCTCTCATCTAGTTTGAGCCTTATATTCTTCTCTCTCACTTCTCATACAAGGAGGATATTCTGATTTCTTCCTGTTCCTAAATCCAAAATCTTGGGACTTGGGCTTTCAAAGCAACATTCAAAAATAAAATCGGGAGTAGGGCGGCATAGAAGAACAAATAATAAATAAAATCAAAAGAATTGTTCCAATTCAGAAATTTCTGTATAGAATTGTAATATTCACATATTCCTTCCTATTTCCTCATTCCTGAAAAATCTGCTCCTAGGAATTGGAGAAGCCAGCAGAATAGGGCAGAGGGCTGAAGTTTGACTGGGAGCAGGAAGAATACACTCTTTGTATGAGTATGTATGAGTAAAAGAGCTTGAGGGGTTATGGATCCCACTCATATTAACATTATGTAAGCAAGCAGATTGACAGTTCTTTTCTGAATTTTGGAATGCAGGCTCTGATGGTTCAAACTGATTGGAAAACAATCCTCTAGCCTTGTTCTAACATATTCTGTACAAATTCTGGAGCACCAGAATGTAGGAGCTATGAGAATAGAATAGAATAGAATAGAATAGAATAGAATAGAATAGAATAGAATAGAATAGAATAGAATAGAATAGAATAGAATAGAATAGAATAGAATAGAATAGTTCTTTATTGGCCAAGTGTGATTAGACATACAAGGAATTTGTCTCTGGTGTACATACGAAGCAACAGAATAATAACAATCATGATCATAATAATAATAACACCATTAAGAGGGGTAGTAAAGATGATAATAATAATAATAATAATAATAATAATAATAATAATAATAATAATAATAATAATAATAATAATAATAATAATAATAATAATAATAATAATAATTATTATTATTATTATTATTATTATTATTATTATTATTATTATTATTATTATTATTATTATTATTATTATTATTATTATTATTATTATTACAACGAATTACAACGAATTACAACGACTCTGGCATAAACCAGTACAGGTGGTCCCAGTGGTAATTGGCACACTGGATGCTGTGCCAAAAGACCTTAACCGGCATTTGAAAACAATAAACATTGACAAAATCACGATATGTCAGTTGCAAAAGGCCACCGTACTTGGATCTGCGCACATCATACGAAAATACATCACACAGTCCTAGACGCTTGGGAAGTGTTCGACTTGTGATATAGTGATACGAAATCCAGCATATAAATCTCTTTGGTGTGTATTACATTTTTTGTGAAATAATAATAATAATAATAATAATAATAATAATAATAATAATAATAATAATAATAATAATAATAATAATAATAATAATAATAATAATAATAATAATAATAATAATAATAATAATAATAATAATCATAATCATAATCATAATCATAATCATAATCATAATAATGCCATATGGGTAAAATACATAGAAATTAGATATATTAGATACATTACAGTACATAAAGATACATTTAACTTTAGATGAAAAACAATTAAATTTCTTTAGCATCTCTTTGCTAAAACAGGTTACCTCCATCAAAATGAATGAGAGCAGCTAGAAATGCAAGCATAAGTTTTGCTGAAATAGATAAAATAGGACATGCATATGATGTGGACTTCAAGTACACACAGGCGTTTGAGATGAAATAGATCAAATGAAAATAGAAGAATTCATTTTTTAAAAAATGATGGTGCTTGTTGCTGCTGCTATTGCAATATGACAGACTTCCAGCTCAGACCCTGTGTTTCAGGAGGAAAAAAGCCATTTGGAAGAATGGCTTGAAACATAAACACTGCATCTTTTCAAAAATATGATATTTGCTTGTTTAACTAGCTTCCTTAGTTGCTTCTGCAGCAAGGAGCTTTCAGTTCCCCCAATGGCTGTGCAGCCTGATCCTATGCATTTTATCCAGAAGCAGATTCTTCTGTGTTCAGCTGGCATTCTTCCCAGTTGAGAGTGTGATTAGGATTGCAGCTTCAATTGTGTCAAATCAGGCTCCGTGCAGGGAGCTTTACTGACTCCATGGAGATCCAGCTATACATGCATATGCATACATAAACCCCAACAGTGAAAATGCCATCTCACGTCCTTTGTCTGCAGTCCCATTTGATGCCAGCTGCTCCCAATTCTCTTGCATTCCTTTGCTGTATATTCTTCTGTTCCCATTAGATTAGGGCAACCCTCTCCCACCTTCAGATGTCCCAGAATTATAATTCTTAATGTCTCCTAGTCAAGGTTATGAAAATTGTAGTCCCAAGGTTTATAGAGGGACTTCAAGTGGGAGAAGTATGTACCCTGTTTTCCCCAAAATAAGACATCCCCTGTTAATAAGCCCAATCGGGCTTTTGAGTGCATGGCAATAAGGCCAAGCTCTTATTTCAGGGTTCAAAAAAAATATAAGATAGGGTCTTATTTTCAGGGAAACACGGTAGTAGAGAAGCCATGGGACCCCACACAACCGGGATAGCAGGAAGAGGTTTACTGTGGACCTATCTATTGGAAGCAATTTGAGTTTGTTGACTCACAAATAATCCCCTAAACCAGTGGTGAAATTTATTTTTTACTACCGGTTCTGTGGGTGTGGCTTTTAGATTTTTTTAGATTTATTATTAGAGTTGGAAGGGACCTTGTAGGTCATCTAGTCCAACCCCCTGCTCAAGCAGGAGTTCCTACACCATTTGAGACAGATGGCAGTCCAGTCTCTCCTTGAAGGTCTCAAGTGTTGGTGCTCTCACGACCTCTGCTGGCAAGCTGTTCCACTGGTTGATCGCTCTCACCGTCAGAAAGAATCTCTCCTTGGTCAGCTTCCATCCGTTATTCCTTGTTTGGCTTTCTGGTGCCATAGAGAACAGCCTGACCCCCTCCTCTCTGTGGCATCCCCTCAAGTATTGGAACATACTATCATGTCACCCCTGGTCCTTCTCTTCACTAGACTGGCCAAGCTCAGTTCCTGCAACCACTCTTCGTATGTTTTATTTTCCAGACCCTTTATCATCCTGGTTGCTCTCTTCTGCACTTTCTCTAGAGTTTCAATGTCTTTTTTGTAGTGTGGTGACCAAAACTGGATGCAGTACTCTAGGTGTGGTCTGACCAAGGCTTTATAGAGTGGTACAAGTACCTCTCTGGTCCTTGATTGTATCCCTCTATTTATGCAGCTCAGGACTGCGTTGGCCTTTTTGGCTGCTGCTGCACCCTGCTGGCTCACATTTAGTTGGCTGTCTACCAGGACTCCGAGATCCCTTTCTTGATGGGTGTGGTGTGGCTTGGTGGGTGTGGCAGGGAAGGATACTGCAAAATCTCCATTCCCACCCCACTCCAGGGGAAGGATACTGCAAAATCTCCATTCCCACCCCACTCCAGGGGAAGGATACTGCAAAATCTCCATTCCCTCCCCACTCCTGGGGGAAGGACATTACAAAATCTCTATTCCCTCCCCACTCCAGGGGAAGGATACTGCAAAATCTCCATTCCCACCCCACTTCAGGGGAAGGATACTGCAAAATCTCCATTCTCACCCCACTCCTGGGGGAAGGATATTGCAAAATCTCTATTCCCTCCTCACTCCAGGGGAAGGATACTGCAAAATCTCCATTCTCACCCCACTCCTGGGGGAAGGATATTGCAAAATCTCCATTCCCACCCCACTTCAGGGGAAGGATACTACAAAATCTCCATTTCCACCCCACTCCAGGGGAAGGATACTGCAAAATCTCCATTCCCTCCCCACTCCTGGGGGAAGGACATTACAAAATCTCCATTCCCTCCCCACTCCTGGGGGAAAGACATTACAAAATCTCTATTCCCTCCCCACTCGAGGGGAAGGATACTGCAAAATCTCCATTCCCACCCCACTTCAGGGGAAGGATACTGCAAAATCTCCATTCCCTCCCCACTCCTGGGGGAAGGACATTACAAAATCTCTATTCCCTCCCCACTCCAGGGGAAGGATACTGCAAAATCTCCATTCCCACCCCACTCCAGGGGAAGGATACTGCAAAATCTCCATTCTCACCCCACTCCTGGGGGAAGGACATTACAAAATCTCCATTCCCACCCCACTTCAGGGGAAGGATACTGCAAAATCTCCATTCCCACCCCACTCCAGGGGAAGGATACTGCAAAATCTCCATTCCCTCCCCACTCCTGGGGGAAGGACATTACAAAATCTCTATTCCCTCCCCACTCCAGGGGAAGGATACTGCAAAATCTCCATTCCCACCCCACTCCAGGGGAAGGATACTGCAAAATCTCCATTCTCACCCCACTCCTGGGGGAAGGACATTACAAAATCTCCATTCCCACCCCACTTCAGGGGAAGGATACTGCAAAATCTCCATTCCCACCCCACTCCAGGGGAAGGATACTGCAAAATCTCCATTCCCACCCCACTCCAGGGGAAGGATACTGCAAAATCTCCATTCCCTCCCCACTCCTGGGGGAAGGACATTACAAAATCTCTATTCCCTCCCCACTCCAGGGGAAGGATACTGCAAAATCTCCATTCCCACCCCACTCCAGGGGAAGGATACTGCAAAATCTCCATTCCCTCCCCACTCCTGGGGGAAGGACATTACAAAATCTCTATTCCCTCCCCACTCCAGGGGAAGGATACTGCAAAATCTCCATTCCCACCCCACTCCAGGGGAAGGATACTGCAAAATCTTCATTCTCACCCCACTCCTGGGGGAAGGATATTGCAAAATCTCTATTCCCTCCTCACTCCAGGGGAAGGATGCTGCAAAATCTCCATTCTCACCCCACTCCTGGGGGAAGGATATTGCAAAATCTCCATTCCCTCCCCACTCCAGGGGAAGGATACTGCAAAATCTCCATTCTCACCCCACTCCTGGGGGAAGGATATTGCAAAATCTCCATTCCCTCCCCACTCCAGGGGAAGGATACTGCAAAATCTCCATTCTCACCCCACTCCTGGGGGAAGGATATTGCAAAATCTCCATTCCATCCCCACTCCAGGGGAAGGATACTGCAAAATCTCCATTCTCACCCCACTCCTGGGGGAAGGATATTG
This sequence comes from Diadophis punctatus similis, assembly GCA_023053685.1. NCBI lineage: Eukaryota > Metazoa > Chordata > Lepidosauria > Squamata > Dipsadidae > Diadophis > Diadophis punctatus. Next base: position 290,496,655 of record JALIGW010000001.1, read on the forward strand.
CAAAATCTCCATTCCATCCCCACTCCAGGGGAAGGATATTGCAAAATCTCCATTCCCTCCCCACTCTGGGGCCAGCCAGAGGTGGTATTTGCCAGTTCTCTGAACTACTCAAAATTTCCACTACCGGTTCTACAGAACCTGTCAGAACCTGCTGGATTTCACCCCTGCAACTTTTCTCTGCATTCCAGTTTCAACTGAAACTCTGAGACATATTTCTGTACCAGCTTACTATAGTTCAGAGCTAAAGTAGATATGCATCTTCATAAGTAAAGACACATTTTATTAAAAATGCAACTAGCAGATGTTGTATGGGTTGATAATTATTTAGATTGCCACAAGCATAGAGGAAGAATTTAATGCTCTCTTCTGCTATAGGGTGGCAAAAATAGCTCCACTGAAGTTACCATTTGTACTAGGAGAAAATTCTGTATTGGCACCAGAAATATTTTTTTATTATCTGTTGATGAATAATGGAGAATGTCGCCACCACATGCATTTAATATGATTGCATATATATAAAATTATCTATCAATGCAATCCTATACAATCTTTGCTGAAGATTAGAAATTACCGCTCAATGCAGATTATTACCTGGCAAGTGGGCATAAGATTGCAGTCATAATAGCATCACAGAGATATGATTCATGCCTCTTTGGCTCATTTCATGAATTCAGCATCTCAGTATTTGCAGTTGTATTTTTAAAATTTGTTTCCCTCCCTTCCTCCCTCCCTCCCTCCCTCCGCCCATTATTTTTCTGATCATTGGACTTCTTATATTAAAAAAGAATTAGTTGAAATAGTTAAAATACATTTATTCAAAGTGAGAGAGAAGATAAAAACACAACAAATGAAAGCAAGACCAAAAACATTTTGTAAAACAAGTTCAACCATTACTTTCAACATGCAAGAAAAGCCCTTCAACTCCAGATCAGAGGTGGGTTGCTCCCAGTTCGGACTGGTTCTATAGAACTGGTAGCGGGAATTTCTCCCCGCTCGCTGAACCGGGAGCGATCGCCGGTTGGCCACACCCCCGAACCGGCTCTAATGGCGTTGCCATAGGCGCCGCCATCTTGTTTTTGGCTTCTGTGCATGCGCAGAAGCTGTGTTTTGGTTTTTGGCACTGCGCATGTGCAAGAGGAAGTGAATCAGCAATGAGGTAAGTTAGAACCCACCCCTGCTCCAGATGTTATAGTACAATGAACTCCATGTCTAAAATACAACTGGCAATGTCAAGGGGCTGCTACAGAAAAGGCCTGGACTCCTTTACCAAATGAATGATTTGATTACATGCGTTCTTCATGTGCTTCAATTGCTTCGATAAGGCATTTGTTTTTACATGAGTTAAACACATTTCCTGTAGAGAAGAATATATAGACAGGCTATACATTCTTTTCTAAAACAAATATTTTCACAAAAAACTCTATGTTTTCTTGCACAGGGGTATCCATTTGGGATGAGGGAGGAACTCAGGATGGTGGCTGTAACTACACTATCAAGCCCCCCCCCCCCAAATTCAATTGCATGGAAGTGGCTGCCCTCTTGACTTTGGCAAGCTCTGCCACTTTGAGTCTATCTGACCAGTTTCTAACATACATACATACATACATACATACATACATACATACATACATACATAAATACATACCAGGGGCGGGTTGCTCTCTTACCTCGCTACCGGAGCTCTGTGCACGCATCACCATGTTTGGTGCGCATGCGTGCTTGCTACGCGCACGTGCCCCCTCGCTATGCATGCACGCCCCTCGCACGTTTTTGCTTCCACGCATGCTCGGAAGCAAAAAAGCCCAAAAATACAGCACCGGAGCAGCCGCGCTCAAATAGCACCATCTGCTGGCCGCTACCGGTACTGTAGAGTGGGCCGCACCAATAGGAACCCACCACTGATACATACATACATACATACATACATACATACATACATACATACATACATACATAAATACGTGTTTGCGTGTAGGCATGTACACCTTGTTAGTAAATATGTTTTATAATAATTGTTCTACTTCAGATAACGTGTTGTTCCAAGTTTTAAAGATTAAAAACTTTCACACTGTTGCTAAAAGTGCACTTTCTATGAATGCCTTAATTCCCCCCCTTCCCCCCCACTCAGGCATCTGCATTATTCTTCACCCTGCTGAATTTGAAAGTTCACTTGCCAGGCAAACAGATACTAGATTAATACAATGGAAAGAAATGAATTCATGGCAGTCTTATGAACAGCGAGAATCACTGTTAATTATCTGCAGGTTATTTGTTTCATGTGAATTAGCATCAAGGCACTCAAAAGTTCATATTGCTTTAAATCAAATTAATTTCTGTTTTAAGTTTATTAAGCAGGTAGAAAAGTGTATGATTTCTGCTGCAAGCAATACTTCTGAAAACACATTTCTCTGTAACTGCTTCTTTCAATGAGGTTTAAATTTTAAACTGGTTTTTTTGTTTTGTTGTTGTTTTGTAATGCATCCAGGGGGAGCTAGGGAGTAACATATTTTCTTTTTCTAATAATGAAAACGGAAAGACGGGATACAGACAAGAGTGAATGAAATTAGCAGGCTTTTTTATTTTTTTATTTGCAAGTGTCTTACTATACTAACTTTGTGTCACACGCAAGCGCGCGCGCACATACACACACACACACACAAGCATGCACAGTCACATGTATATAATGGAAAACTGGTCAGATATTCTCAGAGTGGCAGAGAGTTTGCCAAGGTCACTGTCAAGGACAAAGGAATCAATTAGTATGCAGATCAGAACCAAGGAGTTCAAAGGTATTGTTCAGATTCAATCATATTAGCCAGACCAGTAATGAACAAACGGCATGACCTTAATCATGGAGTCTAAGCCACTCATTGGAAGAAAGTCTGTTTTTGCCCACGTGTGTGTGTGTGTGTGTGTGTGTGTGTGTGTGTGTGTGTGTGTGTGTGTGTGAGAGAGAGAGAGAGAGAGAGAGAGAGAGAGAGAGAGAAAAGAAGAAGAAGAAGAAGAAGAAGAAGAAGAAGAAGAAGAAGAAGAAGAAGAAGAAGAAGAAGAAGAAGAAGAAGAAGAAGAAGAAGAAGAAGAAGAAGAAGAAGAAGAAGAAGAAGAAAATGCTGTGGGGTGCCGGTGGAAAGGAGTAAAGAAGAAAAATTGCTTTTACAATGCTTTGCAGAAAAATTTGATATTGCTTTGCAAAATTAATTACAAGTCACACAACTTTTAAAATCATCCTTAAAAAAAAATCTCAAAGTTTTACACTGCTAGGTTGAATTAGCAATTTAAAGAATAATCCCTCTGAGTCGGGTTCTTTGTTTTTCTTTCTTTGCTCTTTCATTTACATGATTGTCCACAGATTTTTTTTTTTGTCTGCTTTAATGAAAGTTTTGCTGGACAACCCACAGCAATTCACTTGTCTATTCTACCTTTAGTGCCTCTCCTGGCACTGCTGGTTTTCTTTCAAGTGATACATCAAGATCTCACATTTTATTCTTTTCAGTGTTTCTTTAACCGGGTGTCAAGCTTCTCAGATGATTGAGCATATGTGGGATTTAGTAAATATGGACACAAACAGAGCAAATGGTAGTAAAGTAATGTGATAAATAAGGTAGGCTAGGACCTTCTAAGCTCCCCGATTAGAGTTAAGGATATAATATAAGAAGCACATCACAAAAGGGAGGTTTTGAATGGCTATCTAAAGGCTGTTGGGCATAATGCCACATGCTTGAATTCATAAATATTGGCACCAAGAGCTAAGCAGAAAGCCTTGCGTTCAAATGATGGTTCTTTAGCCAAACCATGATAGGATAGTTTTCCACTACTGATTGGTCTGATTATCACCATAGGACTGTAACTATTTTTTTAAAAAAAATCTTGAATTCTTTTGTAGTTTGAATGATGTATGTTACTCATCATCTCAGTAAGAATGAGTGGTAAGTAATAATAAAAATCAATATTTTGCATACAAAGCTGCACTATTTATTGAGAGAACTAAAATGCCATAATTTTGTTTCTAAGTGATTGCTTGTGTTAGATCATACAATACAAGTTTCTTGTTTATTTCCAGTTAGCATTATGCTAACAATTACCTCTCCAGAAGAAATTATTAAGTGAAGCTATAAGTGACAATAGGATTGCACAAATCACTTCCTTTCTATAAGTGAAACAACAGATGAACAATGATTTTGTGGGGATTTTTAAATGTTTGCTTTAGAAGGAGGAGGTGGAGGATGAGATTATTTCCTCCTTGTTTTTTTTTTTCAAGTATCTTATTAAATATGTGGTATATACTGAAAAGTATTCCGAGATAAAACGAAGCTGGAAGTTCATATTTGCAGATAAACAATACTTTCAGAGCCTTAGCTAAGTTGCCTAGTAAATACTGGATGCTAAGCTAAAAATGTGATTTTTCTCTCATGAAAGAAAAAAGAAATATTGCAATATTTTCAGTAGCAAAACAAGGATAACATTGTTAATAAAAGGAAGAATAACTTCCCCTTCCCCCAAAAGTTTAATTTTATGTAGGAAAAATGCATTTTTTTCCTCAAGGGATTCCCTTCCGAAATTGTGAAAAAATTCTCATAAAATGAGAACTTCCTGTCACAAACAACAAACAACAACAGCAAAAGCAACATATGCAGGAAACAAATGTTGCAATCCCAAAAAGGGAATCCATTAGCCTTTTTAAAAGAAAGATGTTTTCTTGTAATAGCAGCATAAGCCACTAATCCTGACCTGTCATACAATTATTCTCCTAATCAATACGTTTTCTTTGATCTTATTAGGACGATGTTTCTGGTGGATTTGAATATCAGGCGTCTCCTCCTCGTCTGCCTTCTCCTTTCTCTCCCCCCCCTCACATTTCCCTCCTCCCCAAACAAGGTCATCTCTTTAAAAAAAAACCCAACGAGGACTAGTAGTTCCTCGTACAAGATTAAGTTCTAACTATGTTATAAAACTAAGTGCTTTTCTCTATAATAAAAGGTGTTTAAAAGGTTCGCTACAGCTTTAAACAGAATTACAATTTACTTCTTTTCAAGTGTCCAGACCATAAATTCTTCTCAATTCCCTCTCTCTCTCCTTGTCGGAATTAATGAGATCAGATTTGATCAGGGCAGTGATGTGTTCAGAGCCAAATCACACAACAGCGCGCGTGCGGTAATGGAATTTGCATCTAATGCATGCATAAATCAAACATCTTTCTGGACATTTTCATATGCATAATGTCATTTCATCCAGTTCTATCTGTGCGGGGTGGGGTGGGGGGGTTGTGAATCCCCCCTTCTCTCTCTCTTTCTTTCTCTTTCTCTCTCTCTCTCTCTGTGAGAGAATGACTTTCTTTAATGCTTTCATTTTATTTTCGCTGACTACAATCCCAGAGAAGGCGCTCGGTCGGAGAAGCTTTCGGGGCGCGGTTGACAGTTCCTTTTCCGAGAGGGGTCCTTCACATTTATCATGCCTCTTCCTTGGGGGCTTTGTTATGCAAATGTGGCTGAAATTGATAATTCCAAAGTGCTTCATTTCGGGTTCCTTGGCGGTAGGAGATGGTAGATAAAAAGAAACTGACAAGACACACTGATTGCCCTCAATGCTTGTAACTCTCTTGCTAACAAGCCTCGATATTGTTAAAAATTCCTATTGTTATCCGGGTGGCAGTTCCATTATGCAGACCTTGCAAATTTCTGATTTGAATATTAACCCTTTAATCTCCCTCCTCCCCTCCCCCCAACCCCAAAATGAATTGCTACACTGAAAACCGAGGCGCACAGACATCCCTGTGGTTTTTTATAAATTGTAATTATTATTATTGCTGCTATGACGACTGTCCTTGCTACTATTATTGCCACTGCTACAACAGGTGAACATTCTTGATACAGTACAATATTCCCGCTTGAATATTGCTTTCCTCATCTCCCAAGATAAGACAGTAAAATGCATCCTTAAACATTTCAAAGAGGACGGGGAGAAGAGAAATCTTCCAAGGAATCAACTCATGGGCTTAGCCTTCCGCAGAATGGTATATTTGAAATAAATAAATCAATAAGCATATTGAGATATCGGAATACTTTTTTTTTTTTTTGAGGAAGGAGAAAAGGTTATTTTGTGATGTTTTAAGCTATGTTGCATTTACATTTTGGCTTTTTAAAAAAATTCTTAAGAGAAGCTGCAGAAAGATGCTGCCACGTATACACAGAATAATTGATATTTACCTATCTTTATTTTTGATGCCAGAGACGTTTTTACAGTATATTCAGTAACAAAATGTAGGACTTGAAACTGGCAGGTAAGCAACTGTGGCAGTTGTTTCCTGAATGAAACTCTAATTGACAAGGAATAAATTGTTAGCTGTTTGCTTTTCTTCTTTATAACCTGATAGGAAGGTTGTCTCTAATTTCAGCACGACTTGTCACTCGGGTATTATGCAAACTTTTTTTGACACATCCTTTAGAACAAAGCAAAGCTGGCTGAGGAATTCTGGGAGTGGAAGTCCACAAGTCTTAAAGTTGCCAAGGTTGGAGACCCCTGCTTTTAGAACACAGGAAGCCTGATCCTGTCCATGTCAGTACTTTTTAAACCGGAGTTGGCTTGAACATTATCAAGTCTTTCCTATAACAAATGCAGTATGGAGTTTTAGTTTTCACAATTTCAGTTACATTGTTAAGTAGTGCAGATGTTTGAACCAACAGAATAATTTACTGCTATTACTACTATCATCAATATTTCAAAAAACTGATAAGAATAAAATACATATGGCCATGCTTTTTTAAAAAAAACAATATGCGGCACTGTATTCAAATAACTTAAAGTTTTCCTCCCTGCCATTCTTAGATCAGTTATCTCCCAATGAAATTACATTGGTAATTTTTCTTTCTTCCTTCCTTCCTTCCTTCCTTCCTTCCTTCCTTCCTTCCTTCCTTCCTTCCTTCCTTCCTTCCTTCCTTCCTTCCTTCTTTTTTTCTTTCTTTCTTTGGGAAGGAAGGGGGGGAAACAAGCAACCAAACTGAGCATAGTATTCTAAATCATCACAAATACTAGTGAGTTTCACAGAAATTCTATAAAAATGTACAAGTGTGCATAGTGGAATATTTTTATCATTTTACTGGGATGATGCAATTCAACCAGTTTGGTTCAAAAGTAGTCACCTTTCTTTAAATGGTCTGGTGGAGCAGTGGCTGTCATATTACAGGAAATAAAAAATTCTGTCTAAGCAGCCTGTTCTTGTCCATATTTGACAAGCTCCTACAATTTTGAAATAATTTGGGGGGTGGCCCACAGCATTAGCTTACTTTCATTCCTGGTTTGCTGGCAGATGAAACATTTGCTTCACTGCTTACTGCATTTTTGTTGAGTCTTGGATGACTGTTTCCCTTTGGCATTGCTTTAAATTGTTTAAATGCTTTTGGGGGGGTTCCCTCCTTCTACTTCCATAAAGATCCCTGTCTTTTGACACAGATTCCCTGGCAGCTCCCTTCTCCTTATTCAAAAACAGATACTACTGAAATGGTTTCCTTAAAAAAATGTTGTTTAGTTCTGTCCTTTAGGCTCACTACTCTTGGTTCATTTTCCTACAAATTTACATGTTCCTTTTAAGTAATATTATTTATGTTCCACGATTAACACTGTTCCGTTAACAAAATTAACAATGCTAGGTAGACCTATTGGCTAGTAATAGGAATTAGTAGGTCCTGTCCATTCTGACAATAATTATGTATAGTATCTTCAACTTGAATAATCATAAGTTTCATTGTCAATAATCTTTTAAATGAAGTTATCCTAACCATTTTGCCCAAAGCAACCAAGCATCGTATTTATCTTTCCTGCTAAAACTTTTATTTCTTCCAAATTATTATTCTTGTTATTTCATTCTTGGAGATTTTTTTTTTTAATTTCCAGGTATCAAGACTTTCACAAAACAGGAATTGTTATTATCTATTCACAATAATATGAAATCGTAGCTGCCAATTTAGCTGGCATTGGCCTTCATTTACATAGAGTTCTTCCCATGGACTTAAGATATTATAATGTATTGGTGCAGTATATGTGCAGATCCAAGCAGTGAAATTGACAGATTGAAATGCTGTTGATGCACAGATTTTATAAGTGCTGTCCAAGATTTTTGGTAAGGTTCCCAAAGTGCTGAGAACCACTGGGATGAACATGGCCAGTTTGTGCCACAATCTTTCAGTTTTGATTTTCAGATCTTGATACTTTGTGATCTTCTCCAATTTTTGTCTTTTGTCTGCTATCCCTGATATTCCCTGATAAAGTCTGTCAATATCGCTGAGTGTATGAAGAGTGTGATTCATAGGTCTTCCTCTCCAGGGCTTTTACTTCTACTTGAGTCCAGTTTACTATTCCAGCTGTCTAGCTAATGATTGGAATTGTCCAGGTGTTAATTGTCCACGTATTAATTTGTTAACATCAAATAATTGATGTTATTTCCTCCACTAAGTTTGGACTTTAAGATTTTCACTCTCTTAATGTATTCACTTCTAACTTTTTGACTTCAGAGTGCTTGGTGTTGTCAGCCTGAAGAATGCCCAGGAAATTGTAATGATTGTTTTCATCCAGACTCTTGATGTTATTTCCATAGGGCATCTTGATTCTTTCAGTTTTCACTCTTTTTCCGCTTTTGACGGCAAATGTGACACATTTGTCCAGTCCAAACTCCATTGCAATATCTTGGCTGTATAATACGGACAGTATTGAGCAGTGATTCTATTATAAGAGCTGTGGTGGCACAGTGGTTAGAATGAACTATTGCAGGCTAAGTCTGCTGACTGCCAGCAGTTTGATCCTGACTGGCACAAGATTGATTCAGCTTTCCATCCTTCTAAGGTGGGTAAAATGAGGACCCAGATTGTTGGGGGCAATATGCTGACCCCTTAAACTGTTTAGAGAGGGCTGTAAAGCTCTATGAAGTGGTATATAAATCTAAGTGCTATTGCTATTTCAAATGATGTTTTTCTATACAGCTTCAGATTGTCCATGTAAAGGAGATGAGATAGTCTAGTAGACATTTTTGAGGTTTGATAGTCATGACCTGAGTTATTCAGTATTGTTGACAGAGGAATCAGAACAAACAATAGTGGTGAAAGTGAGTCTCCTTGAAAGATTCCTTTCTTGATATTAACCTCTCCCAGTCTACCACTATTGACCAGCAATGGTGTCTTCCATTGTTCCATTGATCTTTGTGCAATGATGCACATATTCTGATGTTGATAATGACTCCTGTTATTTCTAGGCACTTGATTATCCAATCTTGTGGAATGTCAACACCTTCTTGTAATCAATCCATGCTATATTCAAGTTTGTCTTCATTCTCTTGCAGTTTTCCAAAATTGTCTTGTTGATTAGAAGCTGAGCTTTTGTTCTTCTGCTGTTTGAGCAGTTTCCTTTCTGCTCAGGTAGAAAAAGCTTATTTTCAACTAGATGCTGTTGGACTGTATCTGTTACCACACCAGTTAGCAATTTGAAAGTTGTTGGTCAGCAGGTAATTGGCCTGTGGTTGCCTGGTGATGTCCCTTTTGCTGGATCTTTCATCATCAATATTATTATTTTCACCTTAGAATTTTATGAGTTCATGAAGTCCTAATATTTCTCTCATAGCATTTTCAGAAAAAAAGTTAAGAATATATTATTTCTTCTATACAATGTCTAATTGCAACCATGTTGATTTCATTTACTAGTTGCCTCTGTACTACAGGCTTGGCAGATTCAGTTTATATTCAGCCACACTTTGCACTTATATAATAAAAAGAGTTACAGAGAGTACCTCTGTTCATAAAATAAAGGAAATCAGCAGTGCAACTTATCAAACATTTCCTTACATTTCAGTAAAAGCATTAAAAACCTCTTTTGTGAATTAAACTACTGAAATATTCCCAGATAGTCAAATACTGAGATTGTGGAAATTATAGCTTTTTATTTAAAAAAAAAAGGAAAAGAAAAAAGAAACATCGACAGATTTTCAATGTCAACAGTATAATGTGCCAAATCACACTGAATATTTGTTTGTATAAGAGCATGAGACTGTTCCTCCTTTTTCTTTTTAATGTGTCCGCATGATGCTTGCTGCCACATCTCTATGACTTAAACAGAGTCAACTTACATTACAATATGGAAAAGGACTGTGATAATGTTGTATATGATAGCATTCCACTTATGATACTTTTTTATTTTATCAAGATATTACAATTACACACACACACACACACACACACACACACACACACACACACACAAACTTTTGTTCAAAGTGACAGGTTATTATTGCTGCACATGGCTATCCAGAGGCCCCTGTGTGGATCTCTTACTAACTTGCGCCATGAAGAATGCCTACCTCACATGTGGATTCAGCTGCCAGCTGGACATATTCTGCAGATGAAAGGTTGTTTCAAGCAGAAAGTGCCTTGGGCTAACCTTGTTAGAAAATAGTGTCATACCACGGGTTGAAGGAAAAGAACATTTCAAATATTTGCCATATCATTAATTACAAGAGATGTGCATTCTGACAAAAGATGTGGTCCTGAATCAAAGTCAGATTTGGTCCTTCATCAAACAGAACAACGGGGGAGGGTAAAACATGATTCAGAGATCCAGCATTATACTGTTCACTGATATCAGCAATTTTTCTGTTCATCAATATTTGATAAACATGCAAATCATTGTTCAGAGGTATGGATTCATAATCTTTCCTACAAGAAATCTTTACTTTTATATATTTAAAAAAGATTTATTTATTTATTTATTTATTTATTTATTTATTTATTTATTTATTTATTTATTTATTCATTCATTCATTCATTCATTCATTCATTCATTCATTCATTCATTCATTCATTCATTCATTCATTTATTTATTTATTTATTTATTTATTTATTTATTTATTTATTTATTTATTTATTTAGGATTCTTATGTGCCGCCCTACTCCCTGGGGATTCAGGGTGGCGTACAACATTTGAAGAACCATTAAACAATATAATTTAAAACAATTTGAAATGCATTTTAAAAAAACATACAAAATCTTACATACATGGGGGAGACCAAATGATGTTGTCTCAGAACCCCGCCTGCAGGAAGAGCCATGTCTTGACGGCTTTTCGGAAGGCCAGCAAGGCCAACATAAACTTACCTATTACTTAAAAATGCTTGGCATAACTGGATACAATTTGTAGGTATGTTTTTGCCTCTTCTAATTAGCATCAAGCTTATCAAATTTAGATCCTTGCTTTTAAAAATGGATCCTTAGCTTCAGTTTTCATACAAACACCCCCCCCCAAACCCCTTTTTGGCAGATGCTATCTTAGCAATATATAGCATTAAATAGCACTTAGACTTATATACCGCTTCATAGTGCTTTACAGCCCTCTAAGCCCTCTAAGCCCTCTAAGCGGTTTACAGAGTTCAGCATATTTCCCCCAACAATCTGGGTCCTCATTTTACCCACCTCAGAAGGATGGAAGGCTGAGTCAACCTTGAGCCTGGTGAGATATGAACAGCTGAACTACTGAACTAGCGGTCAGCTGCAGTAGCTGCATTTAACCACTGCACCACCTCAGCTCAAAATGCTAACCAGGGTTATGAACCAGGGAATTATGAGAAAAGCTAGGATGAATCAGAGTGCTGGAGTTTGAGAGGCAGGATTTGGTGCAAAAGAAACAGTTTCAGTTGATAATTAGGATTCTGGCTGAAATTTGAGGAAAAGGATT